>JAQFZC010000895.1:0-37988 GCA_034695205.1 Dicyrtoma fusca | reverse complement strand
TACATAGAGAACTAATTCTTAACTACAAACTACGAAACGACGACAAAAATTCGATAATTCATAACGTTTACAAAATGATGCAATTTAAATGTAATACCCACAGAGGGCTCACTCATCCTCAAGTGGACTCGGCGACAGATGCCTTTCTACATGATATTTCAATTCATCGTTTTATTACGTGTTTCTGCCTGTCCATGTGTCTGCGTCTGTAGTGAGTGAGCAAATATCTCTTCACTCTTTCCGCTCCTACATAATTACATGCTCATTCGGTTAGTATTGATTATCAGTAACAAGTTGCCATGCTTAACTGCCTTTGCGGACTGGGGCACACATATCATCTAGGCAGGAAGTGCCGAGCTATGCATCTTTTAGTATGTAGAAATATCCCTCTTTCCCTATTTAGCACACTGTACCCTCCTCGTTTTGCACTAATGTGGTACGTTGTACAAAAGTACACCTTCCAAGTCTGTTACCGTTGTGAGCCGAACTGGAACTTTTGGAATTGCATAGTCGGTGAAAGTAAAGGACAAGAACAATTTGGGGGTTTTCCAAATGTTACATTACGCTATTGGGAAGCTTCGATTCGATTTACCTGTAAACGTTTTTGCTGCACATGCATGCATTAGAATTTGTACTAATAAAATTCGAAGCCCACCATTTTAAAAGATAACAAAATTTTGTTTAGGTAATTATGTACAAGTAAAAGCTGTTTTTTTACCGTGTATTTAAATTTTTGTAGAAAGGCCAAAAAAAGAGATTTTGTATTTTCAAAAATGCACAACAGCCCTATTACACTTACACGTCCAAAACTATTAGTTTTTGTTTACAACCTTTCATAATAAGTTGACGGCGTAATAATGAGAGGAGCCCATACATATTGGGTGAAAGGGAGTGAGTGAGTCGAGGACAGAACGCCCAGTCCTCTATTTCTTGCGCGAACAACTCATATATAAACGTAATATTCGGAAGAGCTATCACATTTAAATGAAAGATAAACACATTATTTTGCCCCCACAAATGGATACTTCCCTCTCTTTGTGTACAATAATTTGCAGCATTAAGTCGCCCAAAGATAATTTCATTCCATAGGAAAAGATATGGGAAAGGATTTGGACTCCCGTATATACGCTTCTACAGGTATAGACCCAATTTTACACTCTACACACCGGCTAATGTAAGTGTCAACTCGTCAAAGAGACGCCGCCCTTGAGCTACACATTACATTACCTAACAACATAACAGAGCAGAACGAAGTGCAACATTTGTAATCAAAAGATGCCTCACATGTTTGCTTTGATCATAATTGCGGCATTTATTTGTAATAGCGCTCAAGTACAAAAAATTCCGGACTCCAAGTCAAGAAGACACTCGAAAAGATACTGTCAAGAAAAACAAATTTAAAGTTTGCCTCAAACTGAAAACGGCTCAAGCAACTTTCCGTACATTGAGTTGAGGCTACAGTAGAGAAAGATGTTGGAAATCAAAATTCTTTGACTTCTTTTGCTTTGTAAGAAGGAAAGGATCTCCAATTTCAGTTTTAGGTGTTTGACTGATGAAACCATTCAAGTTTTTCTTTCCGAAACTCATTTGCTTGAGTGAAATGAAAAGTTGAACGACTGTCTGTGAAGGAGGATTTCTCTTCTAACTCCATTTCCAAAGACAAAGGACAGTTCTTTAGCCTTCTCTTTCAGGCGGAGTATCAAATGGCTGGAGTCCTTTCGCAGCCATTAGCACACTCTGCACTGCCGTACCTAACCCAGCCATCCCAGCACCTAGCTGGCCTAGCCTATGACAAGTTGGGAAAACATTAGGAAAGAATTCAAAGTATTCTAAAATCCTTCGCCTTTTTCTCCTATAACTTTCAAGCCCAAGAATTTAGTTTATTTTTTACAAAAATCGGGCGCATTTACTTTCAATAACATAGGGCTAAGAAACAAGAACAGTCCAGCATATCGTCGGTGAAGAAGCATTATTGTAGAGAAAGTCCGGTTCCTGCTTAAAAGCTTTGTAGTGAAAGTCCATCATTTTGACTTTTAAAAAAATAAAAAACAAGCATTTTTACTACCGTGAAAAAGTGTAAATCCCTCTGGAAAACTGAAAACATCATTCTTCTATTTTTAATAAAGTACAAATGCTAGTTTTAATATTTTCTAAAAGTGTAAATAACTATTCAACAAAATGAACTAAAAATCAAAAATTGTATTTTTAGTTTGTGTAGTCAAATAAATACAAAAATGGATCGTTTTTGTTATGTATGTAAAAATGGTTATAGCTGAATAGAGTCACAATGATTTTAAGCGGGACTCGACTTTCTCCATAATAATGCAAAGCCTCTTCACCGACGAAATGTTAATTCGGAACTATTTTGGACGATACTATGTAGGTCGTGTGTTCGTTGACTGTGCATAGTGATAGTAGCATTTGCCTTTCCGCTAAAACTCTAGTGGATACTGTCTTACTTTTTATCCACTCCGTAATATGTATAATTAAGGGTGTATGGGAAAAAACTAATCATAAAAATAGAGGATGAAATATGACGGACGTACATATATTTAAGGATAGTGCTCGAGGACAAAACAAACACTCTGTCAAACATAAAATGGGAAATACCTGCTTTTAGCACCCAGGCACTTGAGCCTTTCATTTTCACATTTTCACTAGTCTTTGTCATGACTGTCGACGATGAGAGAAGCAAACAGAATACGTCTCTTGAAATGAAATCATAGGCTGACCAACGTACGGACTGACATGTGTCTGTTCTTCGTCGAGAGTAATGCATATAATCAAAAAATAAGACAGAGAAATGGATTAACACGTGCGAATGACTCCTAACGTGTTCTGTGTTACGGCATGCACTACCTATAGCAACTTGTATCTAGAAAGTACCTAGATACCTTCAGAAGTCTCCCTTTGTATGTGGACGTGCAACAACTAACTTAAATTTACGTAAGGTTGTATGGTAGGGGCTGGCAAAATATCTCTTTGCTAATATCGATTGGGGAAAATGTTTTAAAGATGTTTGTGTGTTAACCGCATTTTTAATGATCAAAATAAGTATAAAATGTAGCTTTGACGCAATTTTTTAGAAAGTGTGATATGTAGCTTTTACTTTTTTGTAGAAAGTGGGACGTTTTTTTAGAAAGTGAAAAGTGTAGTTTTGAAATTTTTTTAAAAAGTGGAAAATGTAGCTTTCACCTTTTATTAGAAAGTGTGACACCATTTTAGAAAGTGCAAAATGTAGTTTTAAAGCTTTAAAAATGTTAAAGGTAGTTTTTGAGTTTTAAAACTTCAATACTTGCTACCATTCCATCATTCCAATAAAGTAGTACTATCCATGTGCACTCATCAGTAATACTGGAAAGGCTCCTATGGTGATCTTATGCGCTCACATGTTAGTAATATACGTCCATGCATTAATATAGAGATAGGCACACTAGCCTACATGAACAGGCACCCACGTATGAGGATGAAACTGGTGAAATTTCTCCGACTCAATTAATTATTCACTCATGGAGAAAGTTTTGACGCGGAGGCGAAGGGAAAGAGCGGCAGAGGAGTGAGTGCAAGATTCGCTCCTCTAATTAAGTTTTTAATCTTTTTTACTATTTTCTTGAAGGAAACAATCAAACTTTTATCAAAATTCTCTTCTATAAAATTCCAGCCAGAACACTGAGCATAGCTATAGTGTAATTTTGATTAGGAAAAGAGGACGAGGACGAGAACAGCCAGTCAACCAACTCACCGACCAAGTAACCAACCCACGAACGAACGACAGGCTTTGAAAGCCAGGGGAAGAAACGTTAAAATGGATAATCTTATGTAAACTAAACTACGTCTCGTCCTACACATACTAGAATTACATACCTACGTCAGACAATGTGACAAAGCGTCTTAACTGAGATCTTTATGAAGTTTTTTCCCTATTGTTTCAAGGGAATAAATTTTCATTAATTGCTTTTACACATTCCAGGCTCCAGTTAATGATTCCCGTCTTAAAATTGTCAGCGTATCTCCTAATTTTTCCACCACTCATACCAGTATAGAACACTGCAGTGTAACATGGTAAAGCAGGGGGGGGGGATGGAGGGAGCCTTAGTTCGTCAACCACCCACTGAAATCGACAAACAGTTACTAGACCAGTTAATTTGTTCAAAGACTACCATTTATCTAATGGACATACTTTCTCCGTAGGGACACGCACTTTGCTATGGTCACTCTCATCCATTGCACGCACTTACCGGTGAGCACACTACCAATGGGTTGGTTCTAATGTAATATCGCAGGCTACACTTAAACATCTCAATCCACATCAATATCGGTAAAACTTTCACTACTTTCACTGCTTTCCCTTATATTATCCTCTCGCCTTGCCTCACAAGTTTGAAAGTACGATCAGGGTCAGGTAGTATAGCCTTTCCAAAAAGTTTATGTTTTTTGTTTGTTGGTTTAAATGGTGTTTAGAAACGCAAAAGCACCTCTGGAAATAGATAAATCTAAATCTTTTGGTAATAGTGCTATTGACTTCGTCGTGGATAGTTTATGTGCAACAAAAGTAGTTATGTATTTCTATTGCCGTTAGTCTATCGGTGTTTCGAACTCTCTGTATTGGGGTATCACTCTTACATAGGTGTGTGTAACAGCGAAGTGACAGGACACGAGGAAAGGAAAGTAGAAAGTTTGCGTGTATAGTTTGAAGTTGAGCTGAAATGCAGAAATGATTTGAAACACAGCTGACATTTGAGATGCCTCCGCACAGGATAACATATGCCCCACAAGGACGGGTGATGGACGGGATGGGAAGGAAGCACGTATCGATATTTCGTCAACATCTTGTCTAGGCCATCTTACTCACCCAGCAAATCTTCACTTTCACTTTCATTTCCCTCAAAAGTTTTTCGTATATTTCTCAAAACTGGAAACCCCCAAAGTGAGCATATAGGTGTGGATTTTGCTGGGAAATTCCGTAAAGCTTTCCCTTTTGGTGACTGTACATACTTAACTACACACATGGGGAGTTTGGACCGGAAGATGCTGGATCCAGCTAAGAATCGAATGTTGGAGTTCTTTTTCATAGGGAAAGTAAGTTCGGAAGGTAGTAGTGTGCCTTTCTATGCCAGCCATCAGTTTGAGAATCGCAATCACATTCACAATACACCCACGATGTCCCACTACATGACAAGATGTGCAAAAATGAACAAAAAACAAATATACAAGAAATAACATTTGCTCCGTTTCTGTTGTGTCTGCTGTCGCTGTCGTTTTATTGGAAAGTTTGAAGCCTCCTTTGAATCCACGAGAGACTTCAGCTATGGAATTTAGAACAAAAATTTGTCGAACTTCATCTTTTCACAATTCATCTTGAATTACTCTCAATCCTTTGCTCATCAGCTAGTGCTTTGTATCAAACTGATTAATGTTTTAACTCCGGAGCTATGACTAGGACAGTATATACATATCTACTTTCACTTTTCATTCGCCTTACTTTCTCCTATTATCCTTTGACGAGTGAAAGGCTCCAGATGAACAATTTATAGCAAACACGAATACAAAACAAAGGCAGGGATTTTCCTTTTGATTTTTTAATTCTTCAAATACTTCCAACTTAATACTTACGATTAGACTAGGTTTCAAGAAATTGTGCTTTCACTTGTATCCTATTCCTTCCACGCTTTCTCCATTGTACAGACTTTGATTTCTAATTTATCAAGCTACATATATATTGGCAGTTATGCTACTTTATACCCTATACATTGGAGTAATACGAGCTACACTATAATTATAATCGCGGGAGCCAAACGATTGTATTGTTAGTACTGAATTGTGAAAGAATGCTTACATAAAAAAATGTTGCGATTAAATACACTTATGGGATCATTGAGGAAGTCTAACACGATCTTTACATTTCCTCTGGAAATCAGTTATACAGTTTCATCGTTGAATTCTTTCTAAAACCAATTGTCAGCGTCTTAAACGATTACTGTACTTTACGTCCCAAATGACAAGAATTGATTTTAAGAATGAATGTTGATAACAAGTGTTACACCTCCAAGCTCAACCTGTCAGTAATCCAGTACTTTTTCCTCTGGGTAGTTACAAAAGTGTACGGACTTAAGGGCTTTTCAATTATTACGCTATGCAATAACTTGTTGAAGGTACTAACGTATTGAGTACATCGAACTGTGTAGTATCTCTGTTATACATTTTTAAACCAGAAATATACTTTGGGACGAGTAAATATATTCTTTTGCGTGTTTAAAAAATACAAATATCTCACCTGATTTGAGAAAGTTCTTTGTAAAGTGAAAGTAAATTTTTTGAAAAACAGCAGTTTTATTATGTTAAGATTGCAAACGGGAAACCATAATGTACAGTTACCAAACCATCACAGCATTGTATAATTACATGTGTTTAATTTTTAAGAAAATTCAGAATATCTGCTTGAGAAAACCTGTATCAGCCCAAAAAGAACGAAGTAATATTTAAAAGGCCTCTTGGGCTGTACTTTTGTGCAGTTTAGCTGCCAGAAGAGCATTTAATGCGGGCCCAACTCCACACTTTGTGCTGTCTACCCTTCTTCTTAAGACCAGCTATTCAGCCCTGCACATTTATTATTTCTGACTTGTAAAATGCTGCTTTTTAGTCAGCTCATGGGCATTTAATGTTCTCTCTCCTGCTTCTGCCTTTGTTGCCAGCAAGCCAGTCATAGGGTGAGTACTCAAAGTGCATACAACTACTGCTCAATCTTGACGGATTTATTTATTTCACATTCTCTTCTTACTCCACCTACAGGCCACAAAAGCTTAAAGATTTTTCATTTTCTATTTTTTGAAATCATTTGGAAAACTTGAGCGTTCTAATAAAAGTTGTATATAACTGAATAAAATACGATACACGTGTTTTGAAACTTATGGGGCCTATACCAGCAATCAGCTGAGTATACCAGTCACAAATCATGAGTATCGGTTCTCTATTGTGTTTTTTCCTCATCCGCACTTAAGGATATAAAATACAGCTACTCTGCTGCCCATGGAATATGAAGTAGAATAATGGTAGACATTAATAATCTCCTAATTGACTGTCCCATTTAGGTTCAATAATTAACGACAGATAAATTAAAATGTGGCAGCAAGTGCAAAGCAGTGAAGATTAAATGAAATTAAATAAATTGCACAAACCCATTTGCAGCACTTACCTGGCAAAAACTAAAGTGAAAGTCTGAATTCTGAATTTCCCACAGATGTAAAACTCTATTTAGAAAACAGGGGAAAATGCTTGAACGATTTTTTCGAAGTTGGCGATTACGTAAAATTCTCTTAGCAAGAAAATGGATTGTAAAGCTTATTGTCAAAGCACACCATTTGGCTCATTCAATTGGTCTCCTATTTAAAGCGTCATACCACTTACACAATAAAAGGTACTGTAGGTACCTACGAAAGTGTGTAAATTTGAATCAGAGATGGCTTTAGACCACGTGATCACTGTTAGAATACTAAACTAGGAGAACCTTAAAGTTTATATGGAAAAAACAAAGGGATTCTGAATTGAAGAGCTCAGAATTTGATGTCGACAAACTTTTTTTTATATATTTTACTGCGTCTTTGACGCTCGTCTAAAAGTTGGGTACATTGTGAATAAATTCTTTTTTTCTACTTTCTGTCTGTCTTTCTCCCTCTTGGTCTCTCTTGTGAGTAACTTGACATGTAATTTGCCCCGTCCAATCCCTTTCCAATGCAATGCCTCCTACATACAATTTTGAATGTGTCATGAGCGGCAGAAAAAGACATCAAAAATGTGAGGGAATTGACTAGCAGAAGCTGTTCCAGAAGCATAATTATTATATCTACTCCATTTGTATGTGTGTGCATGTCTGAAAGGCCCTATGCCTAATAAATATGAGTAGCTAACTATATATCAAGTCACCCAAGTGTTAGAATTAAAATGTATAGGTACGCCGGGTAGGGTAGTACTTTCTCCTTTACTTTCTTCCTGCGTCAAAGAAACCCTTTCACATAATGATTTCTTCCGATTAGCTTTGGCACTGTAACTCGTAAAGCATGTTTTTTTGTGAAATGAAACTTCTTTTTATAGTGTCTCAACTTCCTCGGCTAGCCCTCCTTTGGGGAGCCATGAACATTGGTATGCTCTCAAGATGGTGGCTACTTTAATGTGCTTGAGTTTTAGGAATTGATGACTGTTCGAAGTACTCGTGTCGAGTTAATGCGAGTTGAGTTGGGTAATTTCATTAAACGATACTGTGAGGGAGCCTCGGACTAATAGAGCATTTAATACCTTTTTAATTCTCTCCAACTAGAAAACGAATAACAATTCATTTGAGATTTGAGTATTCCAACTAAATGAATTAATTCCGAACAAATTCAGTCCAAGTTTCCAGCCAGAAACCCAGCATCGCTCAGCATCTCTCTGCAGCACATATATATATATCTAATATATCCCCTGAACGGGGGTGTAGGGAACGGCTTTATAGATGACTGTGTGTACTTTCTCCAAGGGAAGAGACAGAGTGAGATGAATTCATATCAGAAAGTGGACTAAGAAGGTCATTAATAAATCAATTGACTTGGGTGAAACATTTTCCTTTCCCTTTCCCGCTAAGTTGGAAAGTTGTGTGTGTGTACAGAGAGGGGCCCCATTACATCGGCTATAAGAAGAAAGAGAGGCACATGGAGTACTTAAGGACAGATTAGTCCATTTTTCATTCATCTACTAATCTGCGATTGTTGTTTTGAAAAGTGACTTTGGAAAGTGAAATTGTGGGTATACTAGCAATAACGGCTGCTGGTTGTGCGAATCGTTAAAGCACTACGCATAGCGAGCTACTTCCAACACCTTTTAACCTAATGAGGCATAAAGGGACGGAGAAATGTAGAAATCGTGCCTAGAAGCCTGTGCCTACCTTAGTTGCTTCTCTGGTGCTGTAGCTACATAAATTGGAGCCTGCATAATGTATAGTGTCTTAATATATTTCCATAAGAAGATAGAGCACATGTTCACATTCCTTTCCCCATTTCTAATGTACCTAATAAAGTAAAGATTTTGGAGGAAACGTAATATTCGAGGCGATAAATTTAAATTAGTCGATAAACTTTCTCAAACACACATACTCTCATTTATTCCATTCTCTAATGGCTTATGAAGATTAAGTAGAATTTTAGCTGAGGGAGAAGAAACTAAAGCTACCTACCACGTAGCCAACACACACCAACGCCAACGCCGATGCCGATGATATAAGTTTTCATTCAGTCACACTCACCATCCAGGCAACTACACATAATTATATATATGAACCATCGCCATCACTCCTGCAAATACAGCCACTGCTATATAGTGATGTATACTTGGCTTTAGACAGGGATGCATACTCTTGCTACGCTCTCGAGCTTAGACTTGGGTGGGGATTGCGGATTATAAAAAAATTAATGCGAGCTGAATTTTATGAGCTTTTTCTAATTCATGGAATTAATTCGAAGCTGATTTCCCTGTCTGTATATTTTCTATATATTTTAGCCAACGTATTGTGAGCTTGTTAGTTATGTACATATGGATGTATGCACAGCAGCACATTTTGTTTGTAAATGCGAGATAACAATCCTGCTCATTGGAAGCTTTCTTAGTCCAAAGTATAATGGAAAATGAATTACATCATCTAATGTTTATTAATGGTAAATCAGCTCTGCTCTCCCTCAGCTCTGTGAACTAGTAAACATACAATCAAACCATTATAAGCTCGTGTCAGAGTGTACCTACATAGGTGTTTGCCATTTCTGCACTAAGGAATGTGGTGCTTTCACCTTGCTTTCACCTCGGTCCTATATTTTCTATGTTTGTTAGATCCCTACGTAAATTTTCGAGCCTACTACTGTAATTTATGATTTAGTTGACCACCGGCCCCATGTAGCTACAACATGAATAACTTGAAGGAGAGAATTAATTCAATTTCGAATTTTCAATCCTTGTATAATGGGGTAGCGAGGGAGGTCACATAAATTGAAGGAAGGACACTCATTTAGATATAAAATCTTAGCACCTATCCTGCCTTCAGTTACATTAGGAAGTAGCAAGTGTAACTATGAATTATTTGTACCTAGTTGGTTTAACCACAGTACGTAGTACAAATACTGAGAGCAGAGGTAGCAACGAAACTAGGAAACCAAATAATAAATAACGTCACCAACAAGCCCCATGCCTTACACAGGGGTTGGTCCTGATTGCACTACTACAAATTTATAAAATAAATAATTACCTTTACTACTGATAGGTATGTTAAATTACCTATATAAGTAGTAACTCTGCTTTCTTTTTCAAACCCCACCCTTTGGTTTTGGTTGGTTCCGTTTTTTTTCTCTTTGTAGCATTTTCTTATGAAATCATTTGTTTATGGAAGCCATTAAAATAAATTATAATGTAAAGTATTGCATACATAGCATTACCTATATGTGCTTACCTAGGTACTTGGCTTGGAAGTGAGTCGAAAATGTTGACCGCGAAGTGCATATATTTATAAAGCCCTGCTCGCGCTGATGACTCATTGGCCAGAAGCAGAAATGAAATAGTTGCACTTACACCACCGTTTTTATGATCACCCCCAAGGGAGTCACCAGTGCCTCACATTTTAATAATTCATGTCTTGTTCCTATGCAAATTAAATTCCAAAAATTCTAAAATTATCATTATCCACACACCATTACTAGTCCAATCTCAAAAACTCAAAAACTCTCCCCGTATTTCATCATACTACAAGCAGTAAAGGAGAAATCATTGTTAGGCTTGATAAAGTATGTAGTCTGTAGTGAGGACGGAGCGGCCTTGACAATTATGTGTAGTTTGGAAACAATCACAAAACTTTTAAAGGGCCTTTATACATATTAATTAGCTCTGGTATCTACTACTCTATTTACTGTATAGTATACTCACGAACTACCCAGTATCACAGTATGTATGTGCGTCGCCCTTAGTACAACCACTATCACATTATTTTGAAATATAGACAACACACGTGTTTTGCATGCAAAATCGAAAGTATATATTTATAGGAAAAATAAGCCAAATAGCAACATCGGGCACTTTGTCAAATCGTGCCATGGCAATACCAAATATATCTAGCAGTTTTTTTTAATTTTGTTTTTGCCCTCCCTAATTCTTTAGAAATATTGCCCCTGGATTTGAAATGAAACACGGTAGCTGTCACAATACACTCTGAGCTGGCACTCAAATCACCTTACATACACAACTTTATAACTTACTTACTAACTTTTATCTTCCAGCCGTTTCTTTTTCATCTCTTGTCGAAAAATTAGTCTTCATACACGTCAATAACTGGGGACCTTCCTTTTAATTAGGTACCTACTTACATACAGCAGATCAGGGCTTAAGTTCCCAAAGTCAATTATATTTTTTCGCTACCTACTGTAACTTTCCGAGATACTTGCCGCCATAAAATCTGGAAGGAATTATATTCTATATGTAGCTATAGACACTAAGCATTTGGATGGGGGATTAGAGCCCTATAAGCCATAGTATGATAGGTATTTATATGGATATCTTGTAAATCGTGCCAAAAGAGTATCTATGGGTTTATTACCAATTAAAATAGTGTTAAAGGTTCTATGAATTTTGTTTGACTCAAGCGCCAGCCCTCTATGTATGTATATTGAGCCAGTGCTTCTCGAGTCAGAAGCACATTAGGGAAAACATTTATTTGCCGCATAGTAAACAAACTGGGCGTTTAGCTTTCATCACTATTAAATACACGGTCGACCGTACATAGTGTGGTACTCACAGTACTCCTTTCACCCGCCGTCCGTCGAATGGTTCAATGGATGGAACGGGAAAGGGAAAAGGATAAATGCTTTCAAAGTCTGTCCGCATGGCCCATAGCATATTATTCAATGTTCAGGGGCTAAATTCAAGCCATTGTACAGAGACAGAGAGTAGACTGCCTCATCATAGCAAAGGCAGACTAGGCACTCTTGGACAGACTGACAAATGGACACAATTTTAATCTTTGTGGGTAGATGTGTCTAAATACAAATAGCCGTAACGACGGTGCTATCCCCCCCTGTGTGAGCTGCTTCAGCTCCTATGGATGGCCAGATCCAATGGTCCAGTTCCACGTTCCACTTCAGCAGCAGAGCTCGACCCACTTCCAAAGGAGAGCCAAATTAGTCATGTGTACAATGTTTTCGGTCTTTGGTGTCCACCATTGCACTGCACTCACAGTAACAGGAACTGTTTTTCTACCCAAGAAAACAAAATCAAAAGAGAATAATACTATGTACACAAGCACTTTGAAAATAGTTTAAGGAATAATAAAAAAAACAACATGTTTGTGAACAAAACCATTTCCTTCAAACCAGAACCAGCAAATGTTTGACAGTCGTGCCCAAACAGCATAAATAAGGATTTCCTTGTTTACTTTCTTTGTGTATACTTTAGAGCACATTCACTTTCCTCCCCAGCACACTCGCATACATCTTAATTAAAACAAAATAACCAATAGCCCTTATTTCCATTTCCCGGAAATAAGCCCCATTGACCTCCTCGGCATTAGCATCCCATTAAAGGGCTCATGGTAAAATTGAAGAAAATTCGAGCTTAAATCCTCGAAGCTCTTTTTTGTAACGCGTGGGAGTTGGCTGTAGGGACTAAATGCTTGTGTTTTTATTCCGTTTTTCTTTAAAAGACTGGATTTCAATGAATGGTGCAGGGAGCATTAATGATAATTTGAAATTTCGGTTCAGCTTGGTCGGTTTTAGGAAAGGAATTTGGACGTTTAGAGAACAAACTGTGGAGATGGGTGGGTGGCTCATCAAGAGAAAGTGTAGCCAGCAAGTTAACGACGGTAGTAAAAGTAAAAGTCAAATGTAAAGTGAAATAAGTGCAACTTCCTCTGTCCAATAATAATGCCAAATACCAGCAGTATTCAAGGGGACATTCATAAACTGAGAATACAATTTGGATGGGGTAGCACTCTACATCCTGCTCTATTCACGTTGGTTTAAATTGTAGCTCCACCATTTAAATTTTTTTTCGAGTTTTGTTTGTATATTTATGGGTTCAAAAAATCATGGGTAATTTTATAGGAATCATGTTTTTTCTAAAGCTGATTTGATAGAAAATGGGTTCTTAAAAAAAGGAATTTATGTATGTAGTTGCAAGCATGCTTTGTTTTAAAAAGTAGTAATGATTTTATAAAGCTCATGTTTAATAAAGTGATTTAATGGAAATCCAAACTTTCAAAAGTTATTTTATGACACACAAAGTACAAAGTGTTTTTACAATAAATGTAAACATTTTCCAACTGTGCACTTTTCGAATGAAGACTGAACTTTAGAAAATGGATTTTTGACAAAAACGACTTGTCTTTGTAGTAATTTTTTAATACTTTTATGGCACTACTTTAAAAAATGTACGTTTGTAAAGTTACTTTTCATGACAGTATTAATATATTTATAGTTATTATAGTAGTACATATTTTTAAAAAGGTGCTTCTACAAAACATCCTTTTTAAAAATTGCTTAGGTAGGCAATAGTAGGCATACCGAAAGACACATTTTTGAAATGAATTTTTGTTAAAAGACGTCTATAAAAGTGCAGAGGCTTGTAAATATTTTAAAAAGCGTGTACAGGGAATATATGAACGACCCCCACTAGGGTCCATTGTAAGTACTGGAGTCAGTTTTGGGCGTCCAATCGTGTCTCACTGACTTGTGCTTCACGACCCACATTAAGCCTTTATTGTCCCCCATACGTCCCTGATAAGCACCTTCAGTAGAGACAATTTCCTGAAAGAAATTGTAAAATATTTCCACAGAACTGTAAACTCCCATTAGAATTCACAATCAAAGCTGTGGATTTGCTTCAAAGCATTTCAACGGGAGTGCAGAGCTTGAAATCAAATTAGGGGTGCACAATACATACATACACGCCATACACGTCGTAATAGCATTGTCCCTGTTGAAAGGGTCTTATCACAAAATCACAATGGAGATGAATGCACAATAATAAATCACCTGCTTACTGGATCTTGTCATTCATGGAAAAGCAGAGCTGGTCTAATTAACATTTGTAGTGGTTCCCCACAACAAGGCTATCCACAAAGGTCGGGTAGAATTGTACTGTTTGCAGTACACTGCTGTCAGCATCCAGACTGAAATATAATTTAATTAATAATTTAATTAATGAGCTACTTAATCGACGGAAAGCAAGCGGGCATCAATAGCACGTAAAACCTTTCAGAGCTTTTCAATATGCGTGCATGGTCGTCGCTTACTTTGTCAGGCCGGGATGTAGCACAGATCTATGCAACTGACGGAATTTTTCATTGTTTATTAGTAAATAATTAGACGGAGGCCATTCTACCTACCTTTGAGTCATTCCATCGAGTCATGAGCTTCTACTGATGTTATTAGGAATACAATTATTTCATTTTCATATGTTTATATGATGTCAAAACCCTGCAGAATGCCATTCCTTTGAACTTTTGTAGCAGAGTTGCTACTTCAAAACACGAAAACAGAACTCATCCGCGGATTACTTGGTCGGTCAACATTTGTTTTTGTCTCTTCCTTTGCCAAGGCTAAAGAAACAAAACGTTGTATTTATGCAATCACTTTGTTATATGTAAAGACTTCACATTTACAAGCCACTCAATTGTTTTTCAAATATTGGTGAAACTAGTTGGGCTATTTCTCACAGTGAAATTAAGATACATACTATGCAACCATTCATTTTTGCAAAAGCATGTAAATAGAACATTTTGCATCTTTTCAAAAACATGTAAATAGAACATTTTGCACCTTTTCGAAAACATGTAAATAGAACATTTTTCATCTTTTCGAAAACGTGTAAATAGAACATTTTGCACCTTTTCGAAAACATGTAAGTAGAACATTTTGCACCTTTTCGAAAACGTGTAAATAGAACATTTTGCACCTTTTCGAAAACATGTAAATAGAACATTTTGCACCTTTTTGAAAACATGCAAATAGAACATTTTGCACCTTTTCGAAAACACGAAAATAGAACATTTTGCACATTTTCAAGGACATGCAAATCAAACATTTTGCAAATTTTCAAGAACTTCACTTTTTTAACAATGCAGAAACACGCTTGGCCTCTATAATTTTAAGAACCAATGGCAACGCGTCAGTTTTTGCATCTTCAGCAACGCTGCATAGAATATATAATTGACGCGCCATGCTGAAGGAAGGTGGAAATTCCGCGCATACATTGTCATTCCTACAATGCCGGGCTGCTAGAAAATTTGCAAAATATATTCTTGTTTGATACGGTGCGGTGGTCCTTGGAGATAAAGATTAATACCATGCTACTGAAGATTCTGTTGAAATTTCCACATGACTGGAATGCAGAGAAGAAAAGATGCAGCGTGGACTTTGTGAGTGGAGAAAGTGGAGAAAGTACAAAAGCCAAATAAAATAGGAGAGTTTTTAGTTCTAAAATTTAATTACAAATAGCTAATCCTTTGGTTCACACAACGTATAAGAGCTATTTGAAACCAAAGGAAGACGCCTAGGGACATACATACATGCCACCCTAATATAGCGAATACAGTTATGTAGATGTACCCATAGGGAAATATTTTTGCTGTCACTATTGTAAGGATTTTGAAAGTCAATACCCATCCACTTTGCAATTCAAACTCGGCTACTCTTCCCTATACTAAACATTGTAGAAGTTCACTGAGCCCTCCGCATTTCGACGCGATCATGTACCTACGTATTATATGTCTCGACTTTTTAGTTTAGCTGTGGACTGGAAGCGTGAATGACTTTGTTCACAGTTTCACCTGTTTATATGCTAATAGAAAAGCTGTATGCTAATTTCCCTTTATGTGGTTTTGTCTAAGGAAGCCCCCTACCGTTTGTTTTATTGTGACCCCATCCAGAGTTTTCACTCTATCATCATTATCATTACCTTTTCTCCCGGTCGGCAGACGACGAAGCCTGGAAATGTCCGTTATTGTTCACATGGTCCTTTTGGGTTTCAACTTTCAAAAGCTTTGAAAAATCCATTAGCGCTCCGCTCTTTATCTAGCAGCTGGACAGGAGCGTAGTCAGCCACAAGGCAGTTTTAGAAATGACACTTTTTTTTTTAAAAAAATTTGAAAATAGAAAAATTCTACAAAACGACAAGTTTTAAAAGCAAAAGTTAGCAAAATCTCAAACTTCTTTCGAAAATGCCTTTTCAAAATTGATGCATTTTTTAATACTGTACTTTTAAAAAGCACACTTGTATGTTTTAAAATCAGCGAGTGAGCGAACGATACTCTTTAAAATTTCATGTTGTCATGACTCTTGTGTTCAAAATGAGAACGCCTTGAAGATCCGGTCAGTTGGTACGCCACTGATGAGGGAGCGTGAGTCGGGAGATCTGCAGAAGGTGTTTATGCACGCGTGTAGGGAAATGCGAAGTGATGAGAAGAGAAGCTAAGCCTGATGAGATGAGACAAAAAGGGGTAATTTTCTGACACTACAGGCAGCAGGCCCGCAGCTAACTTCCGATTTTGCTCACATTTACAGCTTTCGTCTCGGCTCCTTTCCCTCCAGTTGTCTTTTCAGGGTTTGTTTGTCGCTGTCGTAAAAGTTGCCGAGTCACTACAAATACGTATGGGTTCCGCTCTCTATTTTAACTTTCACCATCCCGCTGGCTGGCCTCTGCATACACTTGTTTGTTACGCAATATGTACTGAATAGGAAGCAGGAATTCAGTTCTAAGAATACGCACCGCCCTGTGTTCTACGGATGTGCGTCAAAGTCAACATGCATACCGTTAAATGCAGACTAAACGCATTTACAAATAAGGTCCTAATATTAAATTACTATACTTTTTTTATTTACTGTCAAGATTCTACCAATTCTACGCTGCCACATGCCAGCCACTTCATTGCTTTGCATTATGAACGAAACATTTTCAAAATTGAGTTTTTATTTATCTTAACTTACAAAGAATGTTAGAAATGTCATCTTCTACAAAAAATGAGATTATTTTTCAAAGTAAGTCTAGACTTACCAAAAATACTTTTTAGAAATGCTATTAGCTACAAATTCACTTTTTCAAATTCACTTTTAAAAAACACATGTTGTAAATTCGTTTTTCTAAAAGGGTAACATTTTTGTGGAGTAAACAAACACCACCGTTTTCAAACACAGGCTTTTACGAAAATTCATTTTTTCAACAACGTCGTCATCTACCAAAGCACTTTTTGAAATCCTAGATCCTAAATAGCACGTTTTTCAAATGCTGTTTTTTTTAAATCCAATTTTTTTAAATTATCAATTTCTACAACAAACTCATTTTTCATACGTTGAGTTTCAATTCTTTCGAGCAAGAAATAAAAAAGTTTATAGTGCAATATAAATGGACTTCGACAACTTTGCAGTTAAGAATTGAGTGGACACTGTCCATTTTGCAGTTAAGTAAGAACTGGGGTTAGTCCACTTTGCAGTTACACTCACGATAAGCTGAACTGCAGAACCAGCTGATGACGACTTGAAGAATTACGGTATATCCTTGTTTTGTCCACACACGACGCACACTTCTGCCGTTCCATTCGTAATTAACTGAGACCAGATTTTATGAGAGTCGGCAACTTTCTAAAATTCCTATAATTTCAATATTTGACTTTGGAAAATTCCAACGCATTTGTTCTACGAATCTATTTTTGTAACGACCTTCCTGTCCCATTACAGCGATTACATCAAAATGAAACCAGTCGCCCACTACTCAACACACACACACCACAGCTGCCCCGCACGCTAAAAAAACGTATACACTTTCCACCATCGAATTTCCAGTCATTTTCGGTCTCAATGAAAGGCTTTGGACGTGCATTCATTTTATGCTTTCAAAGAAAGTCCACACATTAAATTTGATAGTGCGCAACCCTTAACTACTAGTTACCTATTTTAGGTTCCCATTTTTGTTTTATTTTTATGGCCACTAGTACAAGAGCCAATATTTGCATTTACTTGAGTATGGCTTTGTCAATGTAATGGTTTCGCTTTACAACAATTAGGAATTCTCAAAGTTTCCTGACTTAAATTAACACACTTTGAAAATCTACCATTTTGAAAAGTGGCGACTAAGACGGGATTTTCCGACTTTGAAAAGAAAGCCAATTTTTCATAGAGTAAAAGTTATCTACGAGCATTACCACTTAAAAGGTGAACTTGGAGCTCTTACTATTTTAGTGGACTGTTTAGCAGGGCCTGGAAAGTCAATGGCTATGTGTCCATAGTCACGGTCGTTGGCTGATAAAAATGTGTTTGGGTGAAATGAGATAAAGTTGTGCTGAATTTCTCCATTAGGAGTTTTGATGGTCAGTGATTGGTAGCTACGTGTATGCACATGTGTGTGTGTGTGTGTGCTGTTGGCTGGAAAGCTCTTTATCTTCTGTGAGATCGGCGGAGGAGATTAATCTTAAAAAGGTATGCTTAGTTGGCTACGGTAGACGTCCGATTACTCATACGTCCACACAATGCATTCAATCCCAGTTCTGTAGCTACACTTTCTCCAATCACCCAATTTCGTATTCAGGGGGCACTTTCACTAATGACGTCTCTTGGGAATTTGTTGGGTATGCAAATATCCTTTTCAAATGCTTTCAAATATGAAACAATTCCCCTTTTCATTTTAAAAAACACAAATTGCTACTATTTGTCCAGTCCTGTTTTTCTATTGTTTTACCACCTTGCCTTGTTGAAAGCTAATATCTTGTTTGACACTTTTTAAAAGGGTGTAAAGACGATATGTTGCCTCTTTTGAGAAAACTAATTACAAGATTACAAATTTGCCTCATCTTTGTGAAGATGCTAATACCCTGTTGGGCATTTCTTGACAAGATGTAAAAAGAATATTTTCCCTTTTTCGAGGAAGTAACGTCTAAGTTCAAACTTTCTGAAGCGATTTAAAAATGAAGGTTTGCCTCTTCTAGAATTGTAATAATATTTTCTCAGTTTTTTTTACTGTAAAAGTTTTTAAAACTATTACTTTTGGCATAATTTGAATGATCTTTTCCCCTGCCCAAGTTGTTCAGCGACAACGCCGGTCATATTTGCAAGGCCCACCAGAGTAAACGTTCTCTCGTACCTTCCTGGGCGTACAGTGCATAAAGCACATAGCATCAACATCGACACTCAGTCAAGAGAGTCGGTGCTCACATTAAAGATTCATTCTCTCCGTATTGGCGAAGTCGAGATAAAATTCCAGCTGCGACAACTTTTGTCGTCAATTTAATCGTAGATTTCCATTTGGAATTCGATAAATCATTCGCGTCAACATTGCGACGACCGGCACGAACCACCGAATCCCTCGTACTTAATACTTAACGCTATCAGTACTGAAGAAACAAAGGCGCCTATCTACAACAAATGCAGGGGTTTATTTATTGTTGAAGCATAGTGAAAGACCCTTTTGCGTGTGCGTTTTCATATTTTTTTTTACAGTTGCGAAGTGCTCTGGTTGAACCTTTCTAGAAAGGTGTAAAATTTCTTAATTGCGTGTGTCTAAAGAGGTGCAAAATGCCCTATTTGCATGATTCTAAAAGAATGCAAAATGTCCTAATTGCATGTTTCTAAAAAGATACAAAATGTCTTACTTGCATGTTTCTAAAAAGATACAAAATGTCTTATTTGCATGTTTCTAAAAAGATACAAAATGTCATATTTGCATTTTTATAAAAAGATGCAAAATATCCTAATTGCGTGTCTAAAAAGGTGCAAAATGTCCTATTTGCTTGTTTCTGAAAAGATGCAAAATATCCTAATTGCATGTTTCTGAAGATTTGAAAAAGCTTATACTTGCATAGCTTTGAACAGGTGCAAAATGTTACAGTCTAGTTTTTAAAAAGGTAAAAAATATCCCACTTTATTCTTTCCATAAAGGTGCAAAATGTCATATGTATTTGCATGTTTTTAAAAATGTACATATTTTTTTATTTGCATGCTTTTGAATAAATACAAAGGGACACATTTACTTGCCGAATAAGCTTGCTTACGTCTGTAAAATTCAAAAACGTTGTTTTGAATGAATTGAATGTTTGAAACGAGTTTGAAACAAGAGCTCTGACAAATGCTAAATCTGACACTTTTAGGTGTAATAGTGCAGATAATCAAAGAAAGGGTCATTTTGCTTCTTCAGCCACATCGTATGGCTCTACAAAATATTCTACGTTTGCCTCCTCAGGCCACGGAGTGAAGGCCTCTTTATTCCTGTTCACGCAACACTTAGCTCGATTTCTTTCAACAAGGAGTGATGCTCAAAGCCCAAATATAAATGCTTACAATCGCAAGGTCGACTCAGCGGAAAAAAATATGTTCGTTTCGCGCTATCTTCCTGAAAATCAATAAGATTATTCCGATAAACGTGTTCCAGACGTGCTGAGCTAAATGTTTACATTTGTACCAACATATTTGCATATAAATATATTAAAAGTAGAGCAGCCTACAAAATGTGCTCGGTGGACAAGAAAATAGACTACTGATAAAACACGAAATCTCAAAGATCACAAGCAAATACCAAAATTTAATGTACAAAATATTATTCCACATGGAACGGATTATGATCTGACATTTTGAAAAAATGAGTTATGCATTCACCTGTCAATTTTGAAATGCGCACCTCCTGTGTGTTACTCGAGATAATACTCGGGATGTAGTATAAGAGCGGAAAAAGTTTTGACACTGACAAGCAAAATGTAATACAGTTACTAAAGAGGAAAAGTACAATGTTATTCTCCGGTGACAAATCAAAAACTACTTCCATTGTATGGCGTATGAGCTACTGCCGTTTTAAAATTATTATTGCGAGCGCCTTTATCCTGGAAAAACAAATTAAATGGGATATTTTGTCCCTTTCTAAAACACACGAAAATGTACACCTTTTCAAAATCGTAAATTGAACAGTAAAAATTTATTATGCATTTCATTTTGGATAACAAGTCGATCCTAAATTTCTTGTCGATTTTAAAGAGTATAATAATATCATTTTATGTGTTTCACGAAACATGCAAATAGTTCGTTTTGCAACTCTCATTATGTCATTTGGCACCTTTTAGCAAAATGTAAACTATATATACAGTATTTTGCAAGTTCACAAGAAAACACTCAAATATTTAATTTTGAACTTTTCAAAAAATTGCAAATAAAGCATTTAATATTTTTTACAACAGGCAAATGCGATATTTCCTACCATTTTAATAATTGGTTTAAATATCAAATGTTTCACCTTTTCAAAACATGTCTATTGAAAAACACATTTTTTCAAAATACATTTTTCAAAAAAACACGAATAGACATTTTTTACAAAATCACAAATCCACATTTTTCAAAAACCCACAAAAACAAGTTTTTCAAAAAATAAAACAAAAAATCACAAAAATACATTTTTCAAAAAATCGCAAATAGACATTCTTTACAAAATCACAATTCTACATCTTTTAAAAAATCAAAAAAATACTTTTTTTTCAAAAAGCCACAAAAGTACACTGCAGTTTTACAAAAGTACATACAAAGTCATGTATTGCAATGAAAATTCTCCATTTCACCCTTATTGCTAGTAAATGGCCGCTGGCTAGCTTGCTAGTTGAGACCCGTCACTGTGCTTCATCGTCACACTCTAAGTCTCAGCACACATTTTGATGGAAGGGAGAGAGAAAGCATGAAGAAAATTTTTAGTGTGGGTTACACGTTGTGATTTGATTAAATCCCGACTAATCTAGTTACGTCTGTCTGTCTGTCTGTTCCGAAGCTGTAAATAGGACAGGGCTTATTTTCACAATTTGTAGATAGTGGGTCTCAATCGTACCGTTGCAAATTCCAACGCCCTGCAAAGCAAAGCAATGGTCAGCTGTCACCTCGCCTCTCGCTTACATATGACAAATGATACAGGTTTCACTTCGTTATTGCTATTATCTAGTTGAGCCATAGGCGCTCTCTCTCTCTCTTCCACTACCGTGTGGCATGATGACCGAGGGAAACTGTTGGTTTTATGTGTCAAAAGATAGGAGCCATCAACGGAGTGAGTGAAATAAAGTGATGGCATCAAGTGAATAGTTTTGGAAGTACAGCAAGGCATTTCCATAAGGTGTGTCATACTCTCTAAATAATGATGACAAGCATTCCAGCCACGTTAAAAATTGTTTTTATTTCTCTCAGAAGACACGAAATATTATATCTCCTGCTCGTTCAAAGTTCTTTCTCCATTCCCCTTTCTCTCTCCCACAGTCCCTAATGCAATGCAACGGGGAGAGAAGAAGTTTGCTCAGTGCAACTCCATACTGCGACCAAACAAGGCCTGTCGGTCGTCTGCTCGTGGAGGAACTCACCTCCGATAGGTAAATAGCCAAAGTTGACATTCTGGCATGAATAGCCCAGTTCCCATTCATAAAGTATCTCCCCATTATTTCATTTTGTCAACGAAAAACAGGACAATAGTTTCCTTGTAACCACCGGCATACAGTGCACCCGTGTATTCAGCCCGTAGCTGTCATATTTCACTGTCTGTACGTCCTATGCCCTTACTCAAGAGGAGCAAAAGGACTGGACTCGGAGTGCAAAGGTTTTTTTTATTACAAAAAATATGGATACAACTTTTGAAACGGTGAAAACCGTACTACGACTTTAGTTTAGGTGCAATCGGTTTTATTTTAAATGGGACAAATCATGTAATTTGTATGTTTTAAAATGGAGAAAATGAGTGATTTACATTTTTTTAAAAAGATGCAAATTGTTTTAATTATTTACCTACGTGCTTTTTGAAAGGCTTAAAATGCCCTAATTGCATGCTTTTTAAAAGCTGTAAGATGTATTTACTATTTACAAGTTTTTGAAAAGGTGTAAAATTTTCTATTTGGATTGTTTTGAAATGGTGTAAAGTGCCCTATTTGCATGTTTTTGAAAAGGTGTAAAATGCCCTATTTGCATGTTTTCAAAAAGATGTAAAGTGCCCTATTTGCATGCTTTCGAAAAGGTGTAAAATGCCATATTTGAAAGTTTTTGAAAAGGTGTAAAATGCCCTATTTGCATGTTTTCGAAAAGGTGTAAAATGCCATATTTGAAAGTTTTTGAAGAGGTGTAAAATGCCATATTTGCATGTTTTCGAAAAGGTGTAAAATGCCCTAATTGCATGTTTTCGAAAAGGTGCAAAATCTAAAGTTTGCTGACTTCAAAACGTAACAAACGTAGTATTTACAAGATTTCGAAAACGTCCAACTCCTCTTGTTTACAGACTTTTGAAATTTTTCAAAAATTCCAAAGTAAGCGTTCGTGTAAGCACGGAAAACACATTTTAGCATTTTGTTCTTGTAGCAAAATGCAAAAATTAGATTTTTAAAACTTTTATCATTGATATTCTCTAGAACTCTAGTGGATGTGCTTTCAACTCTAGAATAAAAATTAGGTAAGTACTACAATAAGTAGACTAAATTGAGCACGTTTGCTTTTTAGTAAAATGTGAATTAGGGTTCTTTTGCCCCTTCGGTAACCCTATATGGCTGTACAAAGAGCTAATTATAGTGACTGAACGAATGTTTATGATATTATTCAGGGGCTAAAAGTAAATCCAGATTAGGAAGCTAGTCTCAAGTTTGAGTGCGGATACACTAGGAGATTACACACAAAAGTTTCCTGTCTACTATTTACTATCCCAACCAATTAAAATTATTTGGACTTTCTACAAAACGTAAACCCACAGCCTTCGTTCCACACATAAATACATACACGCATATCCCAAATGCCCCCGTAGACAGTTACACTCACTAGTCGGAATATTTTTATTATTTTCTTGGAGGGTAACTTAATATCAGCGGAGACCACATATCCGTAACAACCTTATAATACCGCGTAAAGTAATATGCACTATAATGTACAGCATACATACATATAAATATCTGTGCTTCATTGTTGTCAAGCATAAAGCGGACGCTCACTCTATTGAAAAGTTTCCGTTGGAAATGTGACAAAAGAAACAACTGTAAAAATTAAAAATGAAAGATTTGTTGGTGAATACGTTATTTATTTATAGGCTTCTTAACACTAATACCGTGACTATGGAGTTGCTGAATGTGACCTGTACATGGATGCATTTCATATGATATAATGCTAAAGAATAATACTATGGGGAGATGTTGAACATTACCGATTACGATTACAGTCGGGTAATAAAGCCAAAGTGTACAGTATTTTGAAGTAAACGTCAGCATACTACTCACTCCAACAGTGCAGTGGCGTTGCTAAAGGCATAGTTTTCATAGCAGGGAAACTACCAGGCCAAAATTTGGTTAAATAGAATTCGCGAAAGTCAGTTTTGCAACGCCATTTTACACTTGCCCTATTCGCAACTGGGAAACCATGGAAAGATAATATTGATTTACAAAAGGAATTTTTGTAGAATTTAATTTTTTCAAAACGGTCTAAACTAGGAACATTTTCACAAGCATTCCGAACCAGTAACTAACACTTTCGAAAAGGTCAAAACAATAAGTTGACATTTTCAAAAGGAAATAAAACAAGAAATTACCAATTTAAAAATGGTCAAAACAAGATATTAGTACTTTCAAAAGGATTAAAACTAGAAATTAACGCTTTCAAAAAGGTCAAAACAAGAAATTACCCCTGTCAAAAAGATGTAAACCATAAGATATCCACAGTTTCAAAGAGGTCAAAATAAGAAATAACTACTTTCAGAAAGGTCAAAACAAGAAATTAACACTTTCAGAAAGGTCAAAACAAGAAATTAACACTTTCAGAAAGGTCAAAATAAGAAATTAACACTTTCAGAAACGTCAAAACAAGAAATTAACACTTTCAAAAAGATATAAAGTTAAGTATCGATTCAAAAAGGTTAAATGGCTGAATTGAAACTAAGTTTTGGAATGGAGCTTATGTAGGATTCTGTTGTTGGCTGTTGCCGTGTCTCCTTGGGGGACTGGACACGCAATTGCACTTGACTCGTGAGCGATGGAAGTTGCGGTGGATGGCCGAGTGGAAATGTGTAAAAAGGCCAGAGACTCATAATATATTCGCATCATCATAACAATAACGATAATCATAACCCGGGTGAAGGGTGACGTGGAAGCACGCACTCAGCCCGCCCACCTACCACACAAATTGAACATGGCACCGAGTACAGAGCTTCTCAAGCCCACTCCATCCTTATTATGACAAGTGCCGCTCATAAATTCATCCCGGTTTTCTCATCTTATCATTGTATTATCAGATAAAAGTGGAACGCGAATGATTCCATATTTTATTCCTTCTGAAGTCAGTCTGTACTGGAAATTTGTGGACATTTGCAAATACCTATGAAATTATTCAAACCTTGTTAGCATTTTCCTTTAGGCTCGTATGCATGTAAATAAATAAAGCGCTTTGACGACATTAATTTCATATTTTAAGTTTACTCGAACATGTTGGAAGTCTAAAAATGTTTTTGTATTTCTTTATTCTGATATTTTTCTCCTCGAAACACCATAACTAACCTTGGCTTTTTTTTTATTCATTATTGTAACAGGTTCCATCAGCAACATTGATGACATCGATACGAACCAGTGTGCAAATGTGACCAAGGGGAAGAAAAATAAAATTATTTCCGGCGTCGTGGGTGCTTCTTCCTCCGTCACATCCATCCAAGTGGCCAACCTACTTCGTCTCTTTAAAATACCACAAGTAAGTCCACGGCAGGGCTGTAGCAGTTAAGAAGCTTCATTTTGTGTTTGTAGCTGTTTCACCCAAAGCATTGGAATTGTGCTGTGTGTTGTATCTCTACCTACTCAGTTACATGAGCTCATCGATTTCCTATTTTCTATTTCCAATGCAAATAAATATCAATTTCGGAAAATCCGACATTTATGTCCTTGCTGACGATGCACAGGGGCCAGCATCAAATATTAATGAATGCTTTAACCGGTATATTTTATACCACTTTGAACACGTGCTGTATTGCTAAACGAGTTTTGAGGTCAAACGTCGCTTTTAATTGGTTTTTGAAAGTTGTTTAATTTCTCATTTATTTGCTTTTGGAAGTCTGTAAAATGTCAACAGTTACCTGTTTTTTACTGTATACTGTTTGAATGTTTTTTAAATGACACGAATTGTCTGAATGACATGTTTTAAAAAAGGTTCAAAATGTCGTAATTGCAGGTTTTAAAAAAGCTGATTTATCAATTGGAGGCTTTAAAAAATAAGCAAAATGTCCTCCTTGCAGGCTTTAAAAAAGTAAAAAATATAGAATATTACTGGCTTTTAGAAATGGTGCCCGATTTTCCATTTAGCGACTTGTTTTATTAAAATATTTTTCCCGTCCAAAATAAATGATAAAAATTATATTTACATATTTCCAAAATTCTTCACAGTTTTCTGTTTGCATGTTTGTGAAAAATTGCAAAATGTTGTATTTTCACAGTTGTAATATCTAGCAAAATAATTAATTAGTGTAAAACAAGCGTAGGTACTCTATATGATTATGTAGTTGCTACCGAGTCAGTTGAAAATTGGAGAAACATGCTACTGTTGTGTATTCCCTGTACAATTTTCAAATCGGTCGGTTTGCTTCTTCGTGTTATCAACTCAATATTGAATGTTTGTTCAAGACTTTGACCCTACAATGTTTTCCTGTTGATTTCCTAGGTTTCATTCTTTTCGACGAGTCCGGAGCTGAGCAATAAGCAGCGCTTTGAGTTCTTTGCTCGAACCATTCCCTCGGACACCCATCAAGTTCAGGCGATGGTGGAAATCGTGAAATTATTTCGCTGGAGCTACATATCCATAATATATGAAGAGTCCAATTATGGAATTAAGGTAACAACCATCCGCCAACTTGGAATTATCCCATTTTAGTAGCAAAGTACTAGTTTAAACTTTACCTTCCCTCCGTCACTCCGTCATCTACTGTGCTATGTTGCTATTTACATTTATTACACTCCTCTATTCGTCAACGGGGAACTTTTAAAGACAGAAAGCCGCTTAAAATCTTGGACATTTTCAATTTTTAGTGACGCACCTAGGTACTCTTAGTTACGACTTATGACTAACGAGGAAATGAAGCCAATTTTACAGTCAAAAATAGCACAATAGATTTTTTCATGAAAGACTGCATTTAGAAAAAACTGGATTCACACAAAAACTTAATGCGAAAGCTTACACTTTCTCCCCCATGGCCCAAATTAAACCAAAAAAAATCCATTTATTCTACAAGTTGGGTCTGTATTTAAAATGCATAGCTTTTTAGAATGATTGATCCCAATAGAGTTTTTTGAAGAATTTTAGTGTTTTTTGTATGCAATTTGATCCAAAATGTCAATTGTTTTTAGAGCTATGAATTTTTAAAAAACGGGGGTTTTTTTTTTTGTGGGAGGAAGTGTTTGGCCTGGGTTTTACTTTTATAGAATTTTATGTTAATCTAGGTTTTGACATGCTATTTTATGAAAAAAAGCACATTATAGGATTTCTGATTATACAATTGGCGTCATTCTCTCCTACGTTTTTTTGGGGCATCTTCAAAGTAAAAGATTTGAATTTTATTTTCCAATGAACTCAGCTTCTATTATTAATACTTCCTACTACGGAAGGACTATGCTCACAGAATCTCTTAAATATGCAAGCGTTCCAGTAGTGCAGCATAGAATGCTGAATTGCAAAGTGGGAAGGACCCTTAATGGCATTAGTAGCGAACCCAACTCTACTAACAGGCATTGGAAGCAGCTGCTTGCAGCAAAAATTCCTTTTAAGTACCTTTAAAATAAATACATCAATAATTTACATTAGAAATGTAAACTATTCAGACACAGATTTTAAAATCTACAGTCTACAGGCTCTAATTTTTATTTTTTATAACGTGCCAAATTGCAGATCTGATTTGAAAATTGCCGAAATTTTTTCTAAACAGATATGCCTGAAAAAGCCAAATATTAAAAATATTTTTTTCAAAATCTCCAATTACTTAAAAAGGAATTAAAAAATTTCAAAAATGACTGTAAGAACCATTATTGCTACGCATTACTACGTACAAATGTATTACACTGCCTACAGCTGGGTCAGATGAGCTACTCCAGAGTCTATGAGTCTTTGTGCGTCCACTGGGCACAACCGGATTGAAACTATACCCAGTCAACTTTTAAGTGTAAGCCTCTGTGAGTGGAAGGAAGCTTCTGTAAAATGAAAATAAAAGAGCACATTGACTTGAAAGGATACAAACAATGATAGGAAATACAACTGTAATAAAATATAGTATACGTTGTTCTATGTATCTGCTCAGTGTGGATATAACTTGACCACGGCTCAATTTCTATTTCCGTGAACAACACACCACCTCCACTACAACTGTAAGTGGCAGACGAGCCAAAGGAAAGGAAACCAGAGAAAGCGAGAGAAAGGCAGACAAACAAGGGACGAGAGTGGACGAGTTACTGACTTTTGGGAGCTTAGGGCTTAAAACGAGTCCAGTTTCATTGATTTTAATTCCATTTAATTCTATCACTTTAATCTTTATTTACCTTGTGTCATGTAGTATGGCAGACTAATCAAAAATATGAGTGGGCAAGGTGTATAAGGGAGCCATGGATGCCATGTATTGGCATGATATAAAAAAGCAAAACAAAAAACAAGGAAGACAGCTCTCAGTGCCCAATTCCCCTCGACTTTATATTTACTACTTGTTTTTATCGCTGGAACTCCTTCAGAGGTTTAGAGCTGCTGAAAATCTGTAGTGCCTGTGGATACACACACACACGCTCTTACACACACACACACACTTGCATTAGATCCGGGAACAAATTAGAAAAAGAGTGTAAATTCAGAGAGAAAGCAGTGGAGAAAGTGGATAAAGTGGAGAAAGCAGGGCAGCGTCGGGACAGAAACACAAATCCGGCATTAGACGAAGAGCCTTTCACTACACACTCAGGACTTAATGGTAGGCTATACAGGGAGCAGAAGAGCACTTGCTTGACATTTAGTAATGAGACGGATGAAATCGATACGCGGAAGAAGGGTGATACTTGAAGACAATTCAAATAAAATAATATCCACGTACTTTGCCAAGTGGAGGCAACCGATCAACTTTGAGCATTCAAGCCATTCCATTGCATTGCATGCCTACATAGCATAGGTACATATATGTGGAGATCCGAAGGACGTGAAGTGTGTCTTACGATTAGCTGATCCTCGTAAAATCGAACAAAAGTCTCGTACAAATAACAAATAAACCACTCAGTCCACTAGAAATTAACAAGTACAAATCCATCGAGCGGCCACACACACTGGGGACAGGAATGTTGCTACCTACATAATTATTATGCATCTTCCCCCTTCCTTTGTTTCTATTGACAGATAATCAGCTTATCTCCGATTGAAGCTATGACCACAGCACGTGGGCACTTGAATACTAAAATAGTCGTGGTGGTAGTACATACCTACACTACATTTGAATTTTCCTAACAGCACACTCACTCACACCGCAAGGGGCTCTTCCCAACGGAATTGAGAGGCACATGAGGGAAATAACGTAATGGTTTGTAGGGTATAGGTAAATGTATGTGATACAGATAGGGGTCACCCATAAATTACGTATTCAGATTTTTAGCAAGCCTATCACCTCGAAGCCAAAATTTTGTGTTTGATATGAAAATGGTGGAAACTCGGGCATACTCAGATCAACTACAGACCATTATACAAAGTACACGTTATATCAGGGAAGGAAGGTACGCCTCTGTCATGCTGGCAGAAAGTTGGAATAACTAAAGAAAAAAAGACAACTCTGCCAACTGGTTCTTGTTTCTATACTAGCTACACATACATAAGTACGGTGTAGACTGTGTAGACTCTCTCAAAATAAAAACAGAGTAACTCACTCAGTGCTGTAATAATAATATAAACGACTGAGGAATTGCGTTGAGTGAATTTTATTGTGCTCAATCTGTCTTGACTACTTTATTGGCTATTTGTGTTGAGCCAAAAGAAGAAAGGAGAGAGAGAGAGAGAGAGAGAGAGAGAGAGAGAGAGAGAGAGAAAGAAGGAGAGAAAAAACAAGAAAATGGTGAAAGTACCCATCTCTTACCCCTCGCATTCAAACCATAGATTTTCTAAAGTTGAGGAAATCCGTTCGAGTTAAGGGAAACTGTCAATAGCACAAAAGTCATCTATTTACATTAACGCCAGATCCTTCGGTCGACTTACATTAACCTTTTTTTCCTCTAGATTTTTTCCCTATTTTTTCCCCTTCTGCCCCTTCCAATCTCAATCTATTTCATGTCAGAGGAAATTGAAGGAAAAGAGAGAGAGAGAGAGAAAGAGAAAGAGAAAGTCTCATTGTATACTGCACTGCACTTCTGCACTGGAGTTGGCACTCCCCATGTATAGGGTATATTTACTGGGACTGCAAGTATTCATTGGAAAAGACTAAAAGACGGGAAAATTTTTTGGTCTTGTTTCCTTGAGAACTGGCAGTGTGTGTGTGTGTGGGTTGTTGTTGTTTTTCTTGTGCTTGTTGTTGCAGTAGCTCAAGAATCAAGTGCACTTGTAAGTTGAGAACTCATTAGAGTTTTTAAAGTATTCCTGGGTGAGACTTTGGGAGAGGTTTCTCTACTTTAGATCCTCATAAATATAATTCAATCACCCATCCAGTCGGATGTAGGATCCAGATCGTCAGTCTAGCAGCAAGTAATTTCATTGTAAATCCCTTGTAGTATGCAAAAAATCAAAATTTTGGCCAACCGCAATGTGCAACTTTTATGTGTCTTACCGTAAACCTTGGATTAGTTACCACCAGCCAGTAGCACAATGACAAAGTCAATTAAAGAGTAGGCATTTAAAAAATGTGTTTTAATAAGGATTTTGCATGGAAATAGAGCTTCTAAAAAAGGTTACTACAAACTAACTAATCAGAGATTTGCGCTATGCACACTGCACTATACAGCCTGTGAACTAAATAAAAGGAGCTCTCTGTAATTTATTTTATTGTTTCGCATAATCAGGAGCTTAGCATGGATCATAAAAATGTTCTCAGTCTCGCTCCAAGGCAAGGCTGGAGAGCGTGGTTCCGTTGTGAAGGGTTAAAAATTAACTTGTTAAAATTGTAGTTTGTTGGAGTGGAGAATTTGAAAATTGTCGCAGAAGAGATTAACAAGCTCTGTACATCATCCTATAAATGTAGTGGGAATGTTATGGAGAGATTTAATCTGTAGTAAAAGTCCCTCAAGGATGGGGATAGAGATGAGGAGCGATAAAAAAACTATCAAAAAAAAAAGAGGAGGACAGAGGCTGTAGGAGTCTATAATGGGATTTTAGTTTCAAAGACAGAAAGAAAGCGACAAGTTTCCGTCCTATTGGAAAACATTGTAAATTAGCTCAGTGACGGAAGAGACGTTACATCTCTTCCGTCAAGATTTCTGGCCCTCCGCAAAAAAAAAAAGAAGTAGAAAAAAAACGTAGGAAGGAGTCTCACCAACTTTCAATAGAAGTCAAACTATGTAGTGTGTACACAGTGCAAAAAAGTATATTATTCTGTCTGCCTGCCACTTTTCCCAAAGTCACCACTTTCTTTTCTCTCCCATATCTTTTTCCGTATCTATTCTCCCACCATCCTTGTGTTCAGGGAAAACTGGGGCCGTCCATATACTACGTGAGGCTCGATTGGCTTACGTGTCACAGTAATGACCTAGCTATTCTTATATAGGCGCATATTTATAAAAATCTGATTTAAAAAAAACGTATCAGTTTCTAAATGGTGGTACAAGCAATTTTCTAAAACATCTTTATCTCAAAATCCCTTTTTGAAAACTTGAATCGTGGACTGAAAATATATGGCTGGTCCCTTGCTATGAATTTTCAGCGCCCGGTCCATGAGAGAATAATGGGATGGTTTTTTTTCCTTGTGACTTCCTCCAAAAGGACCAAAGGAGTCACTTGTTACCGAACTCTGGGAGTCCAAGGATATACCTATAAAGGTGTCTATAGCTGATCTCAGTTGCCCTGTAAGTGCATAGGGTGGCTATAGCTAATCTCACGATTTCCTCTGTTCGTGTATTGAGATGGGCTGGAGTGTTACGGAGACTAACAGACAAAAATTGATCTTACTCATTCATTTTCTTCATGTTCAGACCTCGTTCTTTTTTTTACTCTTGATTTCCTTGCTGGCCCTCGTCTTTCTCAACTGCCGCACACTCCTTTGTTCCCTAAATGCTCTGGACTTCACTTCAGCGCCCGCCCTGCCCACCATTCTTGTGTTGAAGGAGCAAAATGAGCCGTGTTCAAATTTTAATGAGGCCAAGTGGCATTCAAAATCACCAGCACAGAACGCTGTTATTCTATGTTTTCGGAAATCGCCAAAGCTGTTTGATGTTTTTAATTGTTGCTTAAATGGGGCAAAAGGTCACTTTAATAATTTCTAAAAATAACTGAAAACTTTTTGACTTTTTCAAGTTGCAAAATGTATTTTAAGACATTTTTTTAAAAAGCGCAAAATCTCAGATACTTTGAAATTAAATTGGAGTTCTGTGGTTTTGCTTCTAGTAAAAGTAGTAAAAGAAAAAAGAGTCATTTTGTTTCGTAGGAAGCTAGGCTGGCACTAGGAACTGTTTGGAAGCGTTCACCAATTCCGTTGACGAGGAACTCTAAAGCAGAAGGGAAAAAAACATATTGGCTTTCCACAGTGCAGTTTGAATTATGTTTATTAGGATGTGTGTTGCAGGCGTGATGAAATGATCAAAGCTCAATCCGCAAAGGATTTGTAGTGTAAGCAAGCCCAGCACGACTTAATTAGGCAGAAGAAGCGTTCGTGTAAATGACCATGTTGAACCAGTCCACTTGGTCGACCGTACATATGTACTCATTAGAAATCCCAGGCGATGTAATGTAGGGCAAGGGAAAAAAATCGTCTTTGACTTCAAAGTGCATACAGCACTTTACCATTTTTTCTTTCCAACAACAAGTTTAAAGCTTCAGTACTTTACTCCTCATCTAGTGATGCTATACCGAAGAATGTAGTTTGAGACTTTTAAAATATTACATTTGATTTGTAGCTTTTTTAAAAGCAATATAGTTTTAACCCAAAGTACATATGTAGACTGACGTAATACTTGCAAGAACTCTTCCATTACAAATACTACGAAATACTCCTGCTTTCACCATCCCTCGCTTATGGAAACTAAGCACACAAAAAATCAAACTTTTTGTTTTCACTGGAAGCTGACTTTAAGTTTTGAGAAAAGTATACAATTCTAGTCCATGTAATTACTTGGCAAGTAAACTTGTATTTTTTGTGATGACACAGTCATTGAGTTGGTGGGATTTGTATACAGACAGAGATGTAATTCGCCATACGGCCAAGTTTACAGATAAACTCTCGTCGTTAATTAAACTGTGTGGGTTGTAGTTGCTACTGGAGGAATGTACACAGGTACACATTGGGAGATTGGATGGCTTCATGGAGCAGAGTACCTAGTTACTAGTTTGTACTTCCCCACCCCTCTCAAACTTCCTTCTAACAAAGTCAGTTTGAAGATGATTAAATGGATACATTTTTGTCCCAAGGCTATGCACAGTCAAGTGGCAGAGAGACTTGCCCAACTTTCTCCTGCTTTCACCAACAAATTCCGACGATCCCAGTCGCTCCTGGTGCACTATTCTGACATTGACATGGCTTCAGGCAATTAAAGTTGACAAGGTTTTTATTACAAAAATGAGCCTTACTAATGTACCCGGTAATTATGTATGGCATTTTTATTATTTTTGCAACGATTTTAAAACGAATTGTGAGAATGGAGGCGCTTGGAAATTTTGTAGCATTTTAAGTAAGTTGCATGGGATTTAAAGTAATTTTATACACAGAATTAATAATGGATTTCACATACCTAAGCGTACACTGTTTATACAGACCTGCCGCTGTTACCTCTAGCCAAGGTCAGTATGTTCTGCCTCGGAAATTTGTGTACTGGAAAGTACCTGGAAAATGCCATAAATTTGTTATCGTTTCTGTGTGGATGTATACCAACATAGGTTGTGGCTCATTATAGAAACACATTAACCATTTATAAACGTCAAAGAAGCGTACGACTGTGCTGCTTTCTCCCTCCGGTTTCATCTTAAGAGACTTTTCATTTAAATTCATTTCTGTTTCAATCAAGAGCCACCACCGTGAAACTATGGGACTCACCTTAAAGAGTGAGTGAAAGTTCGATGGTGAAAGTAAGTAAAAGTTTGAAGGGATGCTACTGATGTGTCCAGGATCCATTTTAAACGATTTTTTGGGAAAGTATACTATCGATTAAGCAATGACAGAAGGCATGAAGCAAAAATGATTGGAGACAGGAAGCTTAGCCCCGGCGAATTATCCTTTTATTTGAGTGTGTATGTTTTTAGAAGTCAAATTGGATGGATGAAATTTACCTAGCAAAGCCATTTGTAATAATGTTGAATAGGATTTGAGTGCATTGACATGGATAGACTACGTCTGTCTGCTCTCAAGTGAAAAAAAAAATTTAAATCCATTCAATTGGAAATAAAAAGTAATATAAGTATATATCGGGAGTCAAAATTATTGCCCCGTATCAAGCAGTGTTCCTGTATTTACTTTTAACGATATACAGTCAAAGTTGATTAAATTGTCAATCACAAATTTCATTTATATTTAGCTGACTAGTCAGTAAAATAAACATTTGGGGATGGGAAAGGGGGAATGGGCTATATTCCTGGGACTGCACTTATAGGACTGCCTGCTTGCAAAATGTCTTATCCAAGTGTCCTTGTAGAGTTCCTTGCATTCTCCGATTTAAAAAAGTTTCATCATTTCCAGGAAAATCAACGGTGCTTCAGCCAATGAAAAACATTTTCTCGCTCCAATTTTTTTTTTGCGATTCATTCAGGATTTTTGAAAGGGGCTCCTAATAGAAACAGATACCATAGAAAAGGTATGGAAGGAGAAAACTTTCCCTCCTTTATACGGCTGTTCACTCCTTAATAGATTCTTTAAGCGTGATAAATGGGCTGATAAATGATCCCGTCCCAGAAGCTCTGCTTATGCCTCTCCTCACAAGTTTTTTTTAAACTGGAGAACACATTATTTGACAGGGATAAATTCCAGTCAAGAGTGCTCAAAGCTAAACTGGAGAAAAATAGTGACGAGTAGGAGTGACAAATGCTGGAATGCTGGAAAGTCGACTGAAATAATCATAGTTGTGTTGCTGTATGTGCATACGCATTGTGTAGATAATTAGACGTGTTTATTTTATTTTTGTAAATCCTAAACATGCGTCTACTTTTGTTTGTGTACAGGCATTTGAAGAATTGGAAATAATTCTTCCCAACTACAACATTTGTATCGCCGCCAAAGAAAAACTAAGGAAGGACTCCGGCGTGGCGGAAGCGAACAGCTACGACCGCATTGTCGACCGCTTGCTTGCCGTTGGCAAGGCCAAAGGTACAATAATTAATCCAGTCACTCCTAGGTTTATTATTATCTAGCATGTCGTGGGTGAAAAAGCAATGTGGGTTAAGTCCACAGTCCTCGCTTTAAAGCATTCTGGCCAAAGTTCAGTGTCCCTTTAGTGTCATTTTGACTCAAGTCGCAACGATGATTGCCTGACCGGTGTTGTGTTTACAATAAGTGCATTACTAAAAAATAACAAAAGTGGTATGTATGTACACTGTTTATAATACAGCCAAAGAGGTATTTGAACTTTTTTAAAAATAGTAAACCTGTTATACACTTTTTCAAAAATACGGGTTTTGGAAAAGGGTAAAATCGGTGTTTAAACTTTTTAAAAAAAATATGAGAAGCATTTACATTTTTTTAAAAATAGAAAAAGTAGTATTTACACTTTTTTAAAAATTGAAAAAGTAGTATTTACACTTTTTTAAAAATTGAAAAAGTATTTACACGTACTAAAAAATAGTAAAAGAGGTTTTTACGTTTGTTTTAAATAGTAAAAAAGGTATTTACGCTGTTTAAAAAATAGTAATAGACGTATTTACAAATTTTTAAGAATAGTAAGTGGTATTAACACTTAAAAAATAGTAGGTACATGCTATATTTACACTTTTTAAAATAGCAGAGAATGTATTTACACTTTTAAAAATAGCAGAGAATGTATTTACATTTTTAAAAATAGTACATGCTGTATTTACGCTTTTAAAAAATAGTACACAAGGTGTATTTACACAGACTGTGACTGTTTCTGATTTCCCTTGAAGGTGTGATTGTGTTCGGGTCGGATCAGGAGGTGAAGGGTTTAATGCAGGCAGTTGGACGTCGGAATGCGTCGGCACTCTTCACGTGGATTGGCTCCGACGGATGGTCGGGTCGAACGTTGGTTTCTAGTGGGAACGAGCGGGAAGTTGAGGGCGCACTGTCAGTGCAGCCAGGGGCTAATTCTGTCAAGGGCTTCGACGAATACTTCTTCAAACTCAACGTCAAGAATAACACCAGGAACCCCTGGTTTGTTGGTAAGTTCCATTAGTTTTCAATTTTAACAAAGATCTACGTGCAGTTACCTACATTGTATTTAAATTCTGTTATAATTCACAGAAGTAAAAACAAATCTATTGTAGAAACAGCCACGCTTACAATATGTATATAGGTCTCAATAAAAAGCCAGTATGACACACGTTTTTGAAATCTATCTTTTTAATCTTCTGGTTTTAACCTTTTCGAAAATGTTGATTTGTTATTGTTTCAAAATGCTAATTTCTAGTTTTGACCTTTTTGCAAAAGTTAGTTAGGTACTCGTTTTGAATGTTTTTGAAAATGTCGATTTCTCGTATTGACAATTTTCAAAAATTTTGATTACTAGTTTTGATACCTTTTCAAAGTGTTAGTAAACACTTTTGTAACGAATTGTTTTCATGATTTCTCATATTCGAACATTTAAGATGTAATTAATTAAAAGTATTGGGGCAAACAATTTATGGGAACAAAGTATGTAAGTTGAGTCCGGATCTTTAGATGCTTTAGATTTAAGTAGTAACGCGTGAAGGCAACAAAAGTAATTTCTTAGGTAAAAAAAGGTTCTGACTATTTTCAAAAGTGACTGAAGTAATTTCCAGGCACAAGAAGGATATAAAATTTTGAATAATTTTAAGACAAATGTAAAAAGAAAGAAAAAACAAAATCAGGTATTTAAAGACGATTCTTAGGCATTAAAAGATATTTCCAAAGCCGTAACAGCCAAACAGTTTTTGAGTAGGCTGAGGGTGACATTGCAAAGTAATATGTATTTTAATAAGTGACTTAAAATCGATATTCAAAAAGTGATTATATCAAATAATATAATTCTAGGGTTATTTGCTTATCGTTAGAACATCGGAAGTTCATTTCAAAATAAATATGGTTCAACTATGTATGAGAATGTAAAGCATTAACTTAACTAGTATAGCTATAGCGTATAGACTAGCTTAAATAGCAGTATAACTTGTAGGTCTACCTGAAATATGGGGAGGAATGGGAATTCATTTGGATTTGGATTTGATTCCCTCTTTTTTGGACGGACAGCTTGTTTTCAGTGTCACAAAGTTTGGCAGTAAGAGAGAAAGAAGAAAAAAAAGGAGTATAACTTACTAATAGAACTTTCCTTGAAAGAGCCTTTCAATATGAGCCGTATTAAAGAGGAACGATTAAGTTAGTTCTGTGTCATTTCCTGGAAGTTGAAATACTGTACAGTAGTGTACTCACGTCCAACCTGATTATACTTCGTGGATTTAGGAGCAAAACTATCTTTCTGAGAATTCCGTTCAAAGTAAAATGATTAATTTTGAGTGTAAAAACGAGTTTTACTCTTTTTTAAAATGAGTGAAAGCAAGCTTTCACTTTTCATACTTTCACTCTAATTAGTCACATAGAAAAAAATTGGAAATGGAGAAAGTTGCTTTCTCCATTGGAACTGCTAGTTGGGACTTTTTGCTTCTTCAATCAGGCTGTCCGTCAGACTGTCTGCCTATGTGTAGGTATGTATGTAGGTAGTGAAC
>JAQFZC010000894.1:0-38012 GCA_034695205.1 Dicyrtoma fusca | reverse complement strand
AGACAGACACACAGTCTTCCCAACCGGAGTCTCTTTAACTTCGCGTTAGGGATCTTTTACCAACTACGTCCACGGTCTTGGTCTGTGCCCTTCGGATTTGGGTAAAGACTGTGTTTTGCCTGCTTTTAAAACTTACAAGGTTTGTTGTGTACTTAGACTTCAAGAACGCAGATAACACGATTTGTACGTTTGATGGACACATGTATCATGTTTTGTACTTTTTGAAAACACTAATATCCTGTTTTGTACTTTTTGAAAACGTTAATATCAAGTTTGTGTGCTTTTTGAAAACACTAATATCCTGTTTTGTACTTTTTGAAAACGGTAATATCATGCTTTGTACCTTTTTAATACAGTAAAATCATGTTTTGCGCTTTTAATAAGCGATGGCATCATATCTAATACCTTTGAAAAACTTTGATATTATGTGATATAGGTACTTTCTTAAACCGTGTGCGTTTTTTAAAAAGACCCTCCCTGTCCCTTCCTAAATATGTAGTATGCCTTAAACTCGTAGAAAAAACGCTTGTTTCATTTTGACCACTGTTCCGATCGACGGAATTGGGGTAATATTTACAAGGCTCCTTATCCTGGGTCCTCCGGAGTGCCTACCTAAGTACTTACGTACTACACATCTCCACAGCCACCCATTATTACTCCTATTATTAAACCGTATGTACTGTCCAACCCGTTCACTACATGCCACCATCACTATACTCTACAGACAGACACTCACCATGTATCTCCCATTGGATCTGGATTCGGATTCCTTCACTCTATACGACAGCTAGTGCATTGGCATGGCATGGCATGGCAGGGCCGGGCTTTATTCGTGTATTATGTGATAGCCTCCGATAGGACCTCCTCTGTCTGTCCGTCCGCCCGTCTGAATAAGCTGCGATGGAATTGTCCGTCCGTCTCCTTGTAAAATAGTAAACGTAAAACTAAGAGTAAGTTTAAGAACTGAAACTGGCGTATGGGTCGAGTAAGTCTGTCTCAACTATCTGCAAAGGAGTCTCAGGGCAGAGAGAGAGTAGAATGAGATGAGAAGTAAAGCGGCGCTTCCATGTATAAAAGAGACTGTCAGAAATTGTCCCTTCCGGTTGTAAAACAATGTCCTGCCTCATCCTCTTCTATGTCCATCGCCATTCTCCCCAATATCCATACGACTAGGAGACGGCTCTCCGCATGCAATTCTTCCCGGCCGAAAAATAAAATCTTTGCATCTCTTCATCTTCCCCATTACAGCCTATACATACACTGCCCACTCTCCTCCATCCCCATACAAACTAACAAGTTTACAGTTTACAGTGCTTCCATGCTCAGTTTAACTTATATAGGAATGTGTCCAGGCTCCGAACAAACACACACAAACTGCTACTCCTCTCGTCCTTTTCTATGATCTGTGTCTGTAAATCTGTATGACCGACGGTCTCCGTCTCATATTTTATCTATCCATGGATTACCTTGGCCTTAGCCTTAGTATGGGAAAGCCTTGAGAAGGCTCCCGCTATACTGCCAAACTCGGACAATAATACTCAAAGACTTTTGTACTATAAGGGCATAGTTGATAGGTACCCAGTGCGGTCGAGACTAGGGTTGGTTCACAGATGATATGATGTGATACTCTAGCTCTCAATTTCAATTTCCATGCATTATTTTCTTGCTCACTCAACCACGGAATGATTTGGAAATTTCAAGATTTGTGACCATTATCATACGACCACGATTACCAGAACCAGCACTAGACGCCCCAGAACTAGAGCCAGTCCCCAAAAAAAGAGAAGCCCGGAACGGACGAGGGATTTCCCCTCTGTCTCCTTAAACATCTCTCAAATTCCAAAATTTCACTACTCAATCAATTTTTATAATAAAAAATGGATTTATCCTCCCAATCTCATTTCTACTTTTTTCCTCCTACCTTAACATTGCATTACATCCCATTTTTACATCTGCGGGACATAAAGGCTAAATTGATTTCTTCAAAGACAAATAATTACAATGGAATCATCCAAGACGATTTATTCCCTTTGTAGGTAATACGCGTGTAATGGGGCAACCTACTTATACCCACACACAATCCCACTCACCCCATTTCAACTTGAATTACATGGCATATGGCTTTAGCTCAGGAAAAAAAGTTTTCATATTTGGGATTCCACCTGAAAACATCCCTTTTAAAATGTTATATTCCAGGATTGTATAGCTTGTAGGACAAAGTTTGAAAAAAAAATTTGCTAATCGTAACAAGTCTGAGAAGCGATAAAAAAAATTCAATTACTGACACAGGACGGAACAGAGTCTAAGAGAACAAGTCAAGTCTTTGTAGTGAGACAAGGAAGGTGAAATGGGTGGCTACAGGCTACAGCTAAACCTTCTTAAAGCGTCTTCTATACATAATATATTGGGAAATACTATATGCACCTACCTACACTATGTTCCTGTGTTCATAGGTGTCATGGAGGAAATAAATGGACGGAGGAGGCTCTGCTCGCTCTAAAGGGAGACTCACTAGTCAGAGGGTTGAGACGGCATGTCGGTGCGGAAAGGTAAGGCAGAGGTGGTGGCGGCAACGAAAACTGAGCACTTGAGAGCGGAACTGGCGGAAAGGAAGGAAATGTAGAGAAATTCAGAGACAGGAGAGATCAAGATAATGTTGGTGTTGGTGGGCTGTGAGTGTGTATTGTTAAATTATTGGGTTGTGTGGACAAACATGTGTTATTGGAGGAGAAGAGTTGCTTTCTAATAGTCTGTAGGCTGGGAGATTGAAGTGTGCTGAGGTGTGAAGTAATTAAGGATAGTTGGAATAGTTAGGGTGATTAATTAAAGTGCCGACTGAAGGGAAGGAGAAGGAGAAGGAAGAAACAACAGAATGGAAGGCGGCAGATGAACAGCCCAGAGAAAACATGAGGAAATGGAAAGGGCAGGCAGGCAGCCTTCTCGTCTACGTCTTACCAAGCCAAGCCAAGTCATCCAGGTAAGGTGCACCATAGCATAATAGTTGGAGGTATTAGTTGAGGGAATGGAAGCACACGGGGATATGAGGACCGTGAGAGAGAGAGAGTATTGCATTTTCAACAATTTCAACGTCACAAAAGCTATATGTAGAGTACACTACCCGTACATAGGGACATGGGACGGCTGAGATGCTGAGATGCTGATAGTTTGTATGTAACATGTGTAGGGCTGAGGACGGAGTGGAAGGTAAGGTGGGAGAGCATATGTACTTTTGTCTGAGACTCGTGTAGTGAAATTCCACTTGTCACGTCCTCCGTATAAACAAAACTCTGGGATGGGTGAAAGCCAACCGGGATGCGAGGAAATTTCGTACAAATTTTCTCCGTTGACATTACGACTGTGACGTGACCGTTCCTTAGAATTTCTTCATTTCTTTAATTATCGATCCGTATCCATTTCATCCGCACCCATATCCATATCCATCGTTCTTCGTCCTAGTAGTCGGTGTCGCCTCGGCGTCTTCGTCCATTTCCCAACACTACCTTCTCCTTTCGTCTCATACACCAAAATTCCCACTAAATATATAGTCCCAGGCACCCCCACCCTCCCCACCCCCGCCTCTATCTCCGTCTCCCTCTGCCCCAAAATATGTACAGTCCCAAAATCTTAAAAAAACCTACCTAACAACCTGCCCAAAATATCCCATACACCCTCTACCCACCCACCTACCTAGGTACCTAGGTACCTACATACACCTCCCAGAAACTCAATCAACCCTCTCTCTCTCTGCTCTCAGCGTATAGCTGGTAGTTGTGAAAGCTATTATTTTTTCTCTCTTTCTCTCTCTGACTCGGCATCCTATCAATATCTGTAGTAGTTCCGTCAATGAAATGTTATTGTTATAACTCCCACATTTTCATCACACTTTCTTCCCAGCCTGTATTTTAATCATCATCTAATCACAGTCCTTACATCATTTTTTACTCCAGAACATTCCACGAGTTGAGTACAAACCCATCATCGTTCAAAGTCCTCAATAACAGTAGCAACCATTTTTGTTTTGAGACAAAATCACCCTCCATAAGCTTTGATTGCCCCTCTTTTTTAAAAGTTAATTCTGCAGTACTAAAATGCTAGCCTTTGAACACTAGCAACTTTTAGTTGGGATGTGATTATGATTTTTTGAGCAGGAATTAAATGAGTTAAAATGCTAATGTATGTTCCATGTTATAAAGTTGGAGGGGAAAGGGCCGAGGAAAGCTTCTCTTTACATATTTATGTGTAAAGTTTTGATGGGAGCTTACTCTTTTAGAGAGGAAATTGTTGGGCAGTCAAGAAGTGAGATAGAGACAGAGAGAGAGAGAGAGAGAGAAAGAGAGAAAGAGAGGGAAAGCTATGGTGCAATGGCAGGATGGGCCGAGGCTGGAGTGCCCTCATAGATGACTCCACCGGAGGAGTAAAACAACTGTGAACTGAGAGTTAAAAGTGTCATAAGTAACTGGGATCATGACATGTGAGTTGTTGGGGTGTCGCATAGATATTTAAGAGGAAAATCAGATGTTTTTCACATGCCTTTGAGTCTCGTCCGTATGGCACAGAGTCTATGTAGGTACATCTATATTAGTCCCTCTACATACATGGAATACAAACGACTGACGACTGACTGGAGGGTAAGTTTGGACTTTGGAAGTGAAAAGCGAAGGACTTGTACTTCCTTCACAGCTGAATCTCTGGGAAAGCTGGTGGGGTATTAAACTGGAGAATCTGATCCTATGATGCATAAGTGTTTTATGTGTGCCTCTTTCTCTCTCTCTGGCTCAGGGTTTGTTTTGGTGCATCTTGCCCTGCCCTGCTTGTTGGTGTTGTTTAAAACTCTGTGTGTCAAGATATGTAGATGCTTATGTGAATGTATGAGTGAGAAGAAAAGAGAAAGAAGGAAAGCCGGGGCCGACGGTATCTTGTCTTTGTTGTCTATTGGACGGAGGACGGAGGGAGGGAGGAAGGGAGGGAGGGAGCGGTGGAGAGGAGAGCAGATCAGAGATGAATTTAGTTGGTTAGGTTGCAGGAGTAAGACTGAGACTGAAAGAGAGAGAGAGAGAGCTGGAGACTAAGGGAAGAGATGGTCCTAGTGACATAAATAAGGCTTAAGGGACGATGGTTATCGAGTATGAAAGAACGCCAGTGAAACGTGAGAGTGACGTGGAAGAGGTCTTATTTATGTTTGGGGATCGGGGAAAGTCTGTTCTTCTAATGGAACAGGACAAGCAGAGGACAAGGGACGTACTGATAGGAACGTTCACGTTCACGTCTCCGTCTCCGTTCTTCTCTTCCTCCGTAATACGGTCCGACATTACTGAATGGCTCTCCTCCGCCCGACTTTTGACAAAAGCTTTTAAACACCAGTCCCCAGAAATTATGGCCAGCCTGTAAACACCCGCCAACCAAAATACTTTCTACCCGACCAAAACACCCTTACTCACCGATATCTAAACCATGTAAGTTCCTCCAGTTGCTTTCTTCCTCTCTCTCTCTCTCTCTCCGTCTCTCTCCTTTCTCCCCATCGCATCGGCCTCAACGCTTTCTCTCCAGCCAGTGTGGAAGGAGACGATGTGAATGTCTCTGTCGACTTCTCCTCTGCACTACATCAACGACCAGCCAACGCAACAACCCACACCAACAATATTATCACAACACATTATTAGAACCCTCCTTCACCTCCTTCTACGCGCCCAGCACATATTCTCCTCTTTCCCATCCACTTTGTCTCTCTCAATAATGACAAGTTGCTTCACTTTCACTCCATCTCTTCACCAAACACTAATTTCACTCATCTTACATCTCGCTCTTCTTTCTTCACGGCCAAGTCCTCCCTCCCCACTACCAGCAGTTACACTTTCACACTAGCCAGTCCCAACATTCTCCGTACGTGTTTATTGTCGGTAACGACCCTTCCCTCACCTGACCGTTGCCCGTCAATAAAGTTGCCAGCTGTAAGCCATATATATGCTATGTAGTACATCGTCTTTTAAGATCCAAAGTGAGCTAAATCCATTTTGGGCAAGAAGCAAAATGACGCATATCCTGTGATGAATATACGTATATGTCACATTTTACTTTTAACCCAAAATTGTATCTTTACAGAATATATATGTTGAATTATGAAATTCCAAAACTGAAAATTTCTGTAGAACTGATTTTTAAAGCTTCCCATTTTAAAAATGAATTTTCAAAATATTTATGAATTCTGTAACCCTGTAATTTTCAAACTTTACTTTCAAAACCAAGGAAGGCCTTGCGTAGAGTAAGTAAATGCATCCCAGTTGCTTGTATCACATTCCCCAAAACAAACTCGACATTTTTACACAGGTAAAGCGTCAGAATGTCCGACACAGTTCCTTCGTCCTTGTCATAGAATTACGAGTAATAACGAAATAATCTCTATTGGAATGGACTTGACTTAACAAGGAATAAATATAATAATAAATCTTGGATTAATTCATTTAACGTTTCCAAGGAGGGCAAAAGTTGCTTGAGGTAGTTGGCTAATTAGGGCATTTATGGTGGAAATAGGAGCCATACGTGAGTTGGAACAATTTACAATTCACAATAATTGCAAGTTAAATATTCATGGATTAACATTGGCCATTCTAGAGCACATGTTTAAGGATAATATATTATAATGGATATGGTCTCCCTGCGATGAGAATATAGGTAAGGGTAATTACATTTAGCAGCTCCCAAAGGAGTCCCATGGCAACGGGAGGCAATAAGGCAATGGAACGTCGAGAAAGTTGCTTTCCACGTAAAAGATAATTCGAAGAACGTGTTAAATTCACATCAAGTAGTTAAGAATAGTCAATAGTCGTTCCAATCTTTCATAAAAAATAAGACGGGCTTTAATAATGAGCCGTTGGTTGGTGGGCTGGATGGCATAGATGCGGATGTGTGATTTGATGTGATGTGAGGAAAAGCTGTCTGTCTACTGGCAAGAGAGAGAGAGAGAGAGCGAGAGAGAGAAAGAGGGAAAAAGTATTTTTTGGTCTTTGAGAATCTCTCGTGGGTGGGCAATGGGAAATGGGACGAAGAGCGTCAGAGAAAAGAGTGGAAGGAAAAGGCTAGGAGAGGAGAAGATGCGATACTTGGTATAATTTAATCATTCTGGGTGAAAATTTACGGGTTTGTACGAGGGTACTCGGCCGATAATAGAGGTAATTTTTGGAGACAACAGATAGATTTTGGCAGACTGTAGACGGATGTGTTCAATGGCTTTGAATGGCTATATGTTCATGGGGCAATGGGAATCGCTTTCCAAGTAATGTGACTGACTAGTTTCGCTCTTCTCACTGCTCCACGCTCCAGATATATATATCCTGGTTTGAGAGGCAAAGTGACGTACCTTTACATACTAAGAAGGAAAATGACGCACACGCTCGAAATCTAGCGGATTACAGTGACTCACATCCGGGAAGTACACGGGGCAAAATGAAATGTGTCTGTACCAAGATCCCTTTCAGAAGTACCCGTAATCTGCGAAATGTTCTATCATCTCAATTTTTGAATTCATATTAGTGAAACGCATTGTTTTCATCAGTTTTAAAAGTTGCTATATCCTTTTGAAAACGTGCAAATATCAGGTTTACAAGGTTTTTTATAAGGCTGAAACTATCTTATTTGTATACCTTGAAAAAGTTCGAGACAATCTTATTAATGTTTTTGCAAATATGTAAAATACCCTATTTGCAAGTTTTTGAAATGTGCAAAATATCATGTTAGCACTGTTTTTCAGACGTTTGAAAGTCCCGTATAATATTCCTTGAAAAAGTTATAGACGGAATTGGTGAATTATTGGTGTTTTTACTATGCAAAATGTGCTATTTGGGTGCTTTTAAAAGGTACGCGATTTTAAGAGTTTTTACTTTTACTAGGATCTAAAGCAAGGATTTGTATCACTACGCTTTTGAGTGGGATAGAAGATGCCTCATTTTGTCCCTTAAGCCCCGATGTGGTGGGATGTAGGTAGGTATGTTTGTTCGTGGGTGTGTGTGTGTGGCGGAGGGAGTTGGAAGGAAGGAGTCGGGAGAAAAGGAGGAAAGATAGAAGTGCCGTGTGTGTATACGTAGTGCTGGCCATAAAAAAAAGACTTTTGGAAGAGTATCTGAGGACAGACAGCAGAGGAAAGTGGAAGAGAGTGTCGCTGGTGTACTCCAGTGGATCGATGCTGTGGATATGAGATAGCAGTAAATCAGGGATAATTACAGCCGGACCAGAATCTGTAAGGCCCAGATGTCAAGTCGTTTTCGACGACTGATGAGAACGTGAACGTAACGTCCCAACGTAAACGTTGCTAGACTGACAACTGTATGCATTCAAATGGCCACATTTTCCGTAGACACACTCTCACAATCAAGTTCGGGAGCGCGCGTTTTACTATTACACTCTCCTACACACACACACCCCACCCTCCTTTTCATCCACCTAATGTTACCCCTTGGCACTTTTTGGCAGCCTCAAGACAGACACCCTTTTTCCCTATATCACACCATCTTCCTATTCATTTCTCTCTCCATTTCTTCTTCCTTTACTACTCCTTTCCTCGCTCTCCTATGTCATGATCTGGCCTGGCCCCGATCTTGTCCGCACCGCATCTCACACCGCACCGAGAACCAAGTAGGTAGCTATGTACACAGACACAAGTCCTCTGTTTACATATACCATCACCAACTAACTATTAACACTGAGACCGACGTCAACGTTTTCATCCTGTACTCACACACTCACAGCCTCAGCATCCTTCTCCGCCCCAGTCGCGTATCCAGACCAATGTGGCCCTTTTAGAAAGCCCCATTTCAATGAGCTGGGCAATCTTGAAAGCATTCATACTTTCAACACTTGCCCGTTTGAAAACTCTAAATTCCAATAATTCGGCGATTTTGAAAGAGCTGTATAAGCACTTTCATTTTTTAAGAGGCATTTGGCAGAATCTGGCAATTTTTAAAGCACGATTTTGTTACACATGCCCTTTAGAATTTTGAAAACCTCTGCTTCAAAGTATTCGAAAATTTTAAAAATTTGTCACTTGGAAAAGAGCGTTTGCAGAGAATCTGGCAGCTCTTTTTCAAATACGTACTTATCCTTCTGAAAACCTCCACTTGAACGAGTAAGGAGATTTTAAAAGATCGTATCATTATTATTATTATTCTGGGTTTTTATTAGCTTCAATTTAAAAAAGCACATACACAAGAATAGCACAAGTTTGTTTAACTAGTCTAAAAAATAATGCTTATAATTTACGGTAGATCACTTCAAATAGAATTTAGAAGCCACAGACAAACTATAAACCTACTAACAAGTACCTACTTTCTTACTAACCATTCATATTTTTAATTGGTTATTATTTTGGAGAGGAAATGTCAAGAAGTCTACGCTGCATATATAATGGGCTGTAGTACAATAGACAGACTGATTTAACCACTAATAATTACTTACTTCGCTAATATTTCATTATTTTAATTAGAGCAGGAATCGTTGATTTCCTATACCTCTCATAACTACAACATACAATGCTATAATTACACTTATTTCTACTTGGCCTGATATGTACCTAGGTACATCTATGAAAGACCTATTACTGTGAAAATGGTACTTCGATAGAATCTCGCAATTTTGAAAGTACCCATGTGTTTAATACTTGTCCGGAAACCTCCAATTCAAAGAATTAGACAATTTTGAAAGAGAATTTCGAAAATCTGTCCCTTCGACAATAGAATTGCAATAGAATCTTCCAATTTTGAAAGAATATTGTTACGGTGTACTTGTCCTTTCTTCAAACTACCATTTTACATAAATAATTCGGTAATTTTGAAGTAACACTGAAAATATATCGCGTAGAAAGTACTTTTGAATAAGCGCATCAGTTTTGAGCCTACTCTGTCCGTAACTAGCTACGCTCCTGCTCCTCTCCCTCCTTTTCCCTTTAGAATTTGAATTCTCAAAACTAAAGGAGCATTGGATTGCATTGAAGCGACTCGGAGCTGATGGTTTACCTGACTCAATAAAATAAATATGTAAGAATAGGGGGGAGGCTATCTACACCACATGTTTATACAAATATCAGTATGCACATCCCTTGTACAAAAGCTACATCACCATCACGTCAAAACTACAGATGCATAGGTATGTGTCCCTGTTTATTCCCCCGCATTGCACAGAGACTTCTTCCACTGAGAGATCGAGAGCTCGTAGCTCGTTCCACTTCGACACGTATCGACTTAACAATAATGCTTGATTGCATTACATCAAGTCATACAGACTAATACCACGGAAAAATGAATCTTAAAATATCTGTATAAATATGTACAACTCTCCTGTAGATTACGGATAGTGAACTTTTGTGTGTGTGTGTGTGTGTGTGTTTGTGTGTGTGTGCTGAGTCTTTTGGGCACTGCCACATAGCTTTCTCACAGCGTTGACATAAAATTTAGTATACGGGAGACATTCTCATTCCCTTCTCCCTCTCCTTGCTTCCTCTTGGAATCGCTTTGAGAAACTGTACCAGGGAGATACACATATTTATACGTGCTACACTTTCCACTCTTACGGCTAGAGACTAAAGGGAAGATGGGAAGATGCGACTGGAGAATAAAGCAAAGTTTCACACCTCTAATAGTAAACTTTATGCATAGCTCGTGTGGGTCCTGGCCTGTGAGTAGTGAGGCCGTCGGTACACAATCACATAAGAAGCAACACACACATGTATAAATTGAGCTGGGTGTCTATGGTTTGGTTGCATTCAAAGGAAATTGGTTTTCTTTTCTTAATGCCGGCAGATACAGTGTTTGGAGACCTCACTTCAAGCCAATGACATGTTTAAGTCCTCTTACTTCTCTTAACTATTCCTCGCGATCATTCTTTCCTGGCCGGGTGCCGCAATTGGTCTTCCACGCAATTACAGGTGGTGCTTGATCTCCAGCTCCCTGTGTTTCCTTTTCTTTTTTCTACCATCTCCCAATTCCGCCAGAGCTATGTACGTGACGTCCGGACGGAGCTTAGGAGCTATATCTTTATCTATTCAAAAGGCTCATTGTTACTTACGCTCCCTCACTATTCACTACAAAGTCTGTACAAAGTTGGATGCTCCTTAAGTACATGCATGTGGTCGTCCTTCCCTCCTCTCTTCCGACAGTCCCTGAGTACAAATATACAAATAAAGACCCCGGACGACCGACAGACCGCCATCACAACTGATGGACATAAACGAACCTACCTGTCCAAATAAAAATAAACAGAGAAGAAGAGCCTCAAACTTGTTCTCCATGTTCACATGCATCCCAAATGAAGAAAAAAAATTAAGCAAGTCTAATAGGTAAAGCCTTGCTACAAAAGCAGGCGATTATCCGTACTTTCGGAAATGAATGAATTAATAAAAATATTTTAGTCAATCCGACAGAATTGGAAGACTTGGACTGGGATTGGAAGTGGAAATGGCGTTGTTTGTTTCAAGGATTAAAATTGGAGTTTTGATTGCAAGTCATTTGATGTAAAGTAAATTCAGATATACAAAGGAAACGGAAGGAGCTCCTAATTATAAATAAAGCTTTGCTCCAGTTTACGTCAAAAGATGCACACCTTCCAGGACAGATAAATATGTGCATACTACTCTGATAGTCCTACTAATAAATTCATGGGAACATTACAGTCAGTCGGCTTGGGGAGGCTGGGAGAAGAAGGAGACGTCCCGATGATATTTCTAAGACGAGACAATGCGGAGAGGGAGAATAGGTACCTGGGCCCTGCGAGTTGAAGAAATCTGATTAAGTCATCGGGTAAGTAATACATACAGTAACTAATTGATGAGTTAATTGTATTAAAATCTATAGGTATTAATTTAAGAGGCTGGGAGATTTCAAGTTGGCTGACTTACAGTTGTACTACGTCCATGTCTGTAAAAGTCTGGGGGCGGCTCGTCTCGCTCTGGATTTCCCATGGAGGGTCCTGCAAATATTACGTGATGTGGAGTGGATAGTAGCCGGTCGTTCAAAAATGGCAAAACACAATTTATTTACAACGGTAGAAAATGTAAAATAGGATATTAACGCTTTTTAAAAGGGAAATCTTAAACGTAAACTTTCAAAAAGAGTGGTAAAGAGGAAAAATATGCTTTGCAGAAGTAATACTATAACTGCTTTTTTAAAAGTGTTAAACGCGATGTTTGCCTTCCCAAAAAAAAGGCTAAACTTGACATTTACGGTTTTAAAAAGCGCTAGACTCGATATTTTACTTCCAAAAAAAGAACTAATCTTGATAATTTCCTTCCCAAAAAAAGGCTAAACTTGGTATTTACATTTTGAAAAGTTCTAAACTCGATACTTTACTTCCCAAAAAAGGGCTAAACTTGATGTTTACCTTCCCAAAAAAGGACTGAACTTGGTATTTACGGTTTAAAAAGCTCTAAAACTGATATTTTACTTCCCAAAAACGGGCTAAACTCGATATTTTCCTTCCCAAAAAAGGGCTAAGCTTGACATTTACGGTTTTAAAAAGGGCTAAACTCGATATTTTTCTTCCCAAAACAGTTCTAAACTTAGTGCCTACGCTTTAAAAAAAGACAAAACATCACCTCTGTCGTATAAAAACGATGGGTTTTGTACCCCCACAAAAGGCAAAACATGGAATTAACTGTTAGGATTGTAGCTTGTCTACAAGCTAGTGATGGAGAGGCCCCTTGTCTCGTAGTTGTGGGCTCCATAGGTTGTGTTCCTCGTGTTGTTCCTCGTTCATGTTTCTGTTGTCTGACGCGGTCAGTGAATAGTAACAAGACCAAAGGAGTGATTAAATATGTAGGTAGCGGCATTTAAAGTCGTGTTCACACGGCACGAAATCTACGAAAGAAGAAGACGGAGACGTTGGAGGCGAAGAGTAAGTAGACGATAGAGATCCTCTTGCAGGATAGAGTATGAGTTTCCATCAAATCACTTACAGCCTTCTAGTATTCTTCAGAGACCAAGAATGATACTCAAAGAAAAGAAAGAACAGAAAGCTATAAAGAATACCCGAATGCCTGTTTGTGTGGATCTGTTGGGAACTTTAGAGTGTCTGATTTGGGAGCCCTTGTTCTAACTGCTCTCTTTTTGTATCAGACATTGTACAGAAGTGAACGGGAGAGAGAGAGAGAGAGAGAGAATGAAGGAAACGCATCTCCGCCTCCCTCCTTCCCTCTCTCTCTCTCTTTACTCTCCTGTACCCTACAAACATAATAATATACATTGCACAATCATAAATATACTTGGGATCCATGACTAGTACTACCCTTGGCCCCGACTGAACATACTAATATCAGAGAAGAGGAGATATTATTATCAGTTTCAGTCGTTGGAAAAAGACTGAGGAGAGGAGCGGAAAGACAAGAAATATACAGATGTAGAATATTATTGTATGTATGTTACTCAAGGAATGGGGAAACCGTTGGAAGATCTTCCAAGTTCACAGAAGATACATAATATACAGGAAATCTGTACTTACTTTTGGGTAAGGTACAGGGAGCCTTGTCGTACTACTGGCACTACTGGCAGTACAGACTCTGTGAGTACAGGAGAGCTGTGTAGTAAAAGTAAGAAGACATAAGACAGGGTGTCCATAAATAAATCTGTTGGAGAGACGCATGAAAATTTAAGAGAAGAAGAAAACTTAACTTTAAGAGAAATTAAGGGAATGAATCGAAACCTTTTCTCCTTTTCCAGGGCATTATACATATTTGCGTCCCTAAATTTTCTTCTCCGTCTCTCAAGTCTCCAAGGTGCCATTCTATTCTGCCATTGTTTCCTTGCTTAATCAAAACGCTTCCACCTCTCCTCGTCCCCATCCTTTTACTTACATTCCCAAAAACCAGCCAAAAAAGAACAGATAGAGACGATGTGGTCTCAGTCAGCGCATTTCTATACATCTTTCACATCGTTTCTTCTCCTTCTTCTTCTTCTTCTTCTTCTCCGTCGACTCATTCACTTCACTCCACTCTCGTTTCCCTTTTTACACTCGAGTCTCAACAACTTCTTCGAAACATGGACAGGCAGGACGCGGCGGAAGAAGAGGACCTCACAATATCCGATTAACCCACCCAGCGCCCAACATCCACACAACAAACCAACTCCAACTCAATTCACCGACCCACTCAAACCGCTTCAAACGAACACAACAAACACATGCAAATGTCCAAAAGCTTAAACAGGGACTGGTCCTCTTTCTCCCTGTCTGTCCTAAATCTAACTAATCAAATGGCCAATTCCAATATCCCATATCTTCCTGTTATTTCGGTGGACTCATCAGATTAGATAATTATACAGATTCAATGTGATTTATAATCAAATACAGGAATCATCACGAAGGATTAATTACAACCAAAACGAACAGTCAGCCTGTAAACTGTTTGAACACGCTCCTATAGGTTAACCTATTCGAAACTGGGAAACAATGGAAAGAATGCTTTACAAAAGGGTTTTTTTCTACATTGTACCTTTTTCGAAAAGGCCAATAACAAAAATCACCATTTTTAAGACATTCAAAGCTACTCACTAGCACTCTCAAAAAAATCAAAACAAGAAATTACTATTTTGAAAAACATTCAAAACTAGTATCCAACAATTTCAAAAAGGTCAAAACAAGAAATTACCATTTTCAAAAAGTTGTAAAACTTTTAGTAGCGTTTCGAAAAGGTTGTAATACTATCTTGCCTGGAATGGGATCATTTTGTTTTGCAAATATCGTAGTTTGACATTTTAAAACGACAATAATACTACCGTAAATGCTCGAATAGAGCCCCAGTCTCGAATAGACCCCCAATCTACGGCATAAAATTGTAAATAGAGGCCCCCGGGCTCTATTCAAACATTTACGGTAAGTTGTATTAAATAACTTTAAGAACGTACCTATTTATCATCGTTTGAACTGTTTGAAAGCCCAAATAGAATGTAATTCCTTTTTGAAAAGAGATTACATACCTAATATATTTTGAAATTCTGGAAGTTACTGAACCAATTTAATTTTTAAATGGGTCGTAAAACATGATATTTGCAAGGCCCTTCACCACTGTATTTAGTATTTTAATATTGTGAATTAAATTAAATTTCGGCCTTAAACCACACAGTACGCAGCTCCTAGCAGGCCCATCACTGGGTGTAGATTACAGTTGCCCACTTACTTATTTGGCTGGAAGCTGGAAGACGATCGCTTTGGATACATTTCATAAACAGAGACTAGTGGTTGTAGGAACTAATTAGAGTAAAACTGTTGACAATCAACAGCCTCACGAAAATGTCACATCTTGTGAAATCGGCCAGCCATCAGGTAACCCGACAAGACATGACATGACAAGCAAGACAAGACAGGACAGTCAGTGAGTCAGAGACAGTGAGAGAGAGAGAGAAGTGCAAAGTCTTGACTACAGAGTGCCACATACATACGGATACTTCACAGCATAGCAGTCAGCATTCAGAGATTCAGACTCACCCAGAAGAAAGAGAATATTCATCAGGACAGACAGAAGGCAACTGACAGCACAAATGGAGAGAGAAAACTCATGCTTACGACTGATGTGGCTAGATTCCTCAATGGGAACGAGAAGGAAGCGAATGCAATCTTAATCAAATGTAAATTCATATTACTACCCATGAGTAATACACAGACCACGGCAGTACAGATCATTTTAAAGCTCTCAATGCAATCCCTAAGAAATTTCTGGCTATAATTATAATATCAACCGCCGGTATGTACGGCCAGGGCTGAAATTGAAAGGACAAAGAGAGATTGACACAATGTGCACGACTGTGATCAGTGAATTAGTGAGGAATGATTTGATGAGCCAGCGGCAAGATTCTGTACAAGATGGTCAGATAATGGAGTTATGGAGTAATAATAAAACCCAGGTAGCTCCGCATAATTAGTACCCATTGAGATTTGATAAATAGAATGCCTTCATTAGAATGGCTGGCGGCCAATTCTCACACCTTTTGAACAAATATCAATGACAAATGAACTGGTGTCAATCTGACTAGCCATATGGCCCTATATAGCCCCCTATATCTATGACGGTATAGGTTATTCGTATCTACGTAAATTATAGGTAGAGGCAACAGTACGTGGATCCCTTCTTTTACAAGTTGAAACTATTCCCTTTGTAGTTGCTATAAGGAGTAATTTCAGTGTCCAAGAGTTGAGTCCGAGAAGCGAAGAAGACTAACTGACAATGAGAAAAACACGTTTTTGTCTCCGCACGTACTCACACACTTCCAAAGAGGCTGTCACAGAGTGCATACCTGTGTGCACTACTATTATTACTATAGTCATCCGGAGAGCCCCGTCCTCTTCTGTGTATGTACCCCCTCTCCATACATTACACTGTGAATTTTGAATTTGAATGATTTAGTTCCATACGGACGTGCTCAAAGTACTTCTTGTTGATTTTCATTTTGATTTCCATGTTAGCATTTATACGTCCAAGTCTCTCACATTTCAGACTTCAACTGTGGAGAAACATCACACGGGATGTGCATAGTGTGTGCACCTCCTTACTTTGGTCTTGGTACTCTGGCTGGTATTTAGACATGGGGACTGGTACATATTATCTCAGACGATTGGGATACGACTGAGATGGTGTCTATAAAAAGATGTGCGAGTCTTACACAATTGAAAACTGCATCTTCTTCAAGCATTTTCAAAAGGTGTAAACCATTATACTCCCGTCTTTAAAAAAAAAAGGCAAAACGCTATATTCCCGTTTCAAAAAGTGTAAAATATTTTACTACCGTCTTTTAAAAAGGCAAAACGCTATATTCCCGTTTTCAAAAGTGTAAAAAATTATATTGCCGTCGTTACAAACTGGCAAAAAGCTATATTCCAGCTTTCAAAAAGTGTAAAATATTTTACTTACGTCTTTTAAAAAAGGCAAAATGTTATATTGCCGTTTTCAAAAAGTGCAAAAAGCTAAGCTCCCGTTTTCAAAAAGTGCAAAAAGCAAACTCCCGACTTTAAAAAAGCCAAAACATCATTTGACCATTTCAAAAGGTGTAAAACAGCAGTTTAAGTTCGGAAACGTTCCAAAACTTACTTGATCTGTACTTTTTTAAAAGGTGTGTAAGCCACCATCTTTTCATTTAAAAAAAAAATGTTAAACAGTACATTGGCAACTTTTACCTCTTAAAAAAGGGTAATAAATGGTTTGTACGTTTTCCGAAAGTGCAAACCGGTATGTTTGGGTTCCCTAGAAGTGCAAAACTTAATCCATAGCTAACCATTTTATAAAACTTGACACTGTAACTCCTTCGTTTGTAAAGATCGATACAAAATAGGCACAACGCTTTGTAAAACTGCAATACGTGATAATTAAGTTTTTCCCCCTTTTTTCCCCAACAAGTTTAAAAATGACATGTAATAACTGAGAGGCCCCTCTGAAGGTGAAGAAGCATAGCATTTAAATAGGAATGCCTTTAATATTAGTATGAACGACGACTGTTCTTGACTGACGGCCTTTTCTCTGTCTCTCTCTCTCTCTCGTGTGCATTTCTGTGTTCTACTCCGTGTTCGCTTTGACGCTCTGTGGAAGTGTGAGTTAGTCAAGACATTGATCTGCATGCATCGCATTTCTACAGATATGAGTTGCTGCTGCTGCTGCTGCTGCTGCTATGCTGCGGTGACGGTGACGGTGACGGTGACTCTGACGATGGTGACAGGAGCCAGGAAAAAAAAATTCTATCGCGACACAACAACCGAGAATGAGAGGAGAGAACGACAACCCTTACATATTATGATATGATATTTCTGTATGTAGACATGAGTACATGGGCACCTTGTAACTTTGTAAGTTTAGCTTGAGATATGAATAAAATTTAAGAGAGAGAGAGAGAGAGAGAGACTCTTTGGTTTGAGATGACAGGTTTTGAGTACGGATCTCCCTACCTACCTTCAAACGGAACAGACGGAGACAGACGTAGACACTAATATAGGTGTATTACGTACAACAGCTCTACTCAAGAGAACATTACCAACTTTATCGTCGTTGGATGGATATGATTACACAGAAATCAGACGAATTTTTTTATCCCATGAACACCCGTGTGTCTAAAGCCAGGGAGTAGAAAAAAGGCTACATCTCTAGCAAAAGCAACAGTCAGTCAAGTCAACAGTAGAGGAGGGAAAAATCTCCTCTTGTTTTCTGCCTGTTGATGTTTTGATGTTTTGATATTTCATTACATACAGTTTTTCTCCTTCTTTTTTTTTCTCGGGTGTACCAATAAACTTTAAGAAAAAATCGTGGTTATTTTTATATATTTGCTTCAACTCAAGCTCACATGTAATCAGATGGAAGGGAATTATCAAAATCCATGAATGTTTGTCATTGTAAATTAAGAGGATTAGACATGCGGATGTATGGTAGTAATGGAGTCAAACGCGGAAATATATACCCAACTAAAGTACAGTAGTAAGCAATGCATATAGTAGGTAGCATTCCAGTGTTTCATGATTTGGCTTTGATGGCTGCTTACTCTTTAACATTTGGTTGATATTTGTTTGTATTTACATTGCTTGCTACTGGACGAGATCAGTATTGGACAAGCAATGTTTCGCGGCCTTGAATTATTGTATTTTATCTGTGCATCACGTCAATGGAATTGGAACGTACATAATTGGGAATGATTTGCATCTGTTACGTGTTATTATGTCTTCATTATTTGTCCTAATCAATTGTTGATTCATGGGTTTAGTTACATTAAGATTTTTTGTGTGTGCATTTGATTAGCCCGGATTCTGTATGATTGATAGATAAATTACAAGCAGAATTGGATACAAAAAACACTGAAAAATTAGACAAAAAATGGTAACTAACATTTTTTTTTTAATAACTTTGCTTTCGGTACACGTATTTGTACTAGCATATAGCATTGTGATTATAGTTCTTTTTTTTAAGAGATTTAAAAATGCTTGTCTTGAGTCTTGGGAGGATTTTAGCTTTGGAGAAAGAATGATGGTGTATTGGTGAAGAGTGTGCGTTACAGATAAAAATAGTTTTCTGTAAAATTCGCAATCAAATTAAGCTCCGGAGGTACCTATATAAATAAATTACCTATAGACAGAGGTAGGTCGACTATACATAGACAGATACATGGATAAATTTTGGGTGCTTATTGTACACTTCTCTGGGTACTGTTGAGCGTGAGCCGTTAGCCGTGGCGTTGTTGTTGAGCGAAGTGGGAATTTGAAATTTCCCTAACTTGACTGAAATTTGAAGATACATTGTTGTTATCTTTATTTATTTTCTAGACTTCCTTTCTTCCTTTCATCCTTTCTTTCAGCATGACAGATGGTATTCATTACATTATTAACAAAGCGCAGAAATAAATAACCCCCAAAACATTTTTTTTGGTCTCCTTGGATTTTGACAACGATGTATATTTATGGCCTCAAAAAGTTTCCTTTGGTGGAAGGAATGCTATATATTTTTCTTAGAGAGGAACATGTCCTTTCCTTCACTTCACTCTCTGTGGCTCATTTACCTATATACAGTCAGGAGAGGACGAAGTATGTATATTTCCCTCTGTATTTCTAATTCCCAATCTAAATCCCAATTCCGTTTCAGACTAGGCGAGCACATACTTTAGTATGTACGATAGGTAAGGTCCCTACAGTACAGAACTTGAGATTCCAAAACACTACTCCACTCCACTACACACTTCACGGATACAGATACGTCCTGGGGGATGGGCATTTGAAAAGGCGGATCAATTCTTCATGCACTCAATCCCACTAATCATGATATAGATTCGTAACATATTTTAACGCGGACTTCACATAAATATACGTACATGGGTGGGTAATTACAGGCAGTGGGTGTATGACTATATTGTTGCCCCAGCATTCTCACATGAGTGCTTGTAATAATCTGATAATTACACGTGTGCATAACACGAGCACTGTAAATGGATCTGTCCTGGCTTAAGGGGCAAAATGACCCATTTGCTATAGCTTTTAAATGGCCGAAGAACGCCTAATCAATCTTTTACAATATTTCAACGATTTTGCTTTATGGGCTTGTCGTAGGTGAAGAAGTATTATGACGTAATTCCAGTCCCCGTTTAAAAGCATTGTATTTTAATTCCAGCATCACTTTAATGCCATTTTGACGTCAGTCCCACAATCTACATTATTTCTTTATTGTTGTGAACTTTCAAGCTGTAATTACGGATTAGGGTCCTATAAACTTTTCAAAAATAGTAAAACTAGTATTTGCAATCTTTTAGAAAGTAGTAGCAATGGCAAGAACATTTTGAAAACGTGTAAAAGGGGTATTTACATTTTGAAAAATGTGTAATAGGGGCAATTACACTTTTTAGAAAACAACTTTTAGAAAACCATGGTATTTACAGTTCCAAAGATGTGTAAAAGGGGTAATCGCACTTTCTCAAAATAGTTGAATTGCTATTTGCACTTCTTTAAAAACTAGTAAAAGTAGAGTTTATGCTTTTTGTAAAAACAGTTAAAAGTTGATAGTAGGGACTAGTGTCACAGTTGCATTAAGGGAGGCTGGCCTTGCTAGGATAGGTAAGATTGCTTCTTATAGGATGAAGTGAACCCTCGTATGATAATGACTATGGCATTTCAACTCCTGGCCCTGACTCTTCATCTCCAGACTAACACCAAGGCAAGGGTTCAAGAATATCTCTACGCTCAACCTGTCTGTCAACTCAATCGAAATAATCAACTAACTTACTAAATTAGGTTTCAATTTTCAAATTTCAACCGTTGGCAGTTGCGGTTATTCCTGTCTGTAGTCTCAAATTCCGTGTTCTGTACAGACAGACGTAAGACAAGCCTCACCTTGTAGTATTACTGCCTACTTTGCAAAACAAGACAAAATTAGGCTTCGAATCAGAATCTCTCTTCTTATCCACTCCTGTCATGTATTTCAATTCCAAGTTCTCTTTATTCCAGGGCACTACTGTAGATCCACTCCATTAAAATTAAATCGTCCACCACACTGAATTAATTTTGGGCATGTCACTGGGCATGCAAACATTGAGAATGATCCAGCAGATACATAGTAATAGTGAAACATTCTTTTTGTAGAATGTGAAAACCTTTGATTTGTTCTGGCTCATTTCTGTAGATAAAACTCGACGATGAACTTGTGAACTTATGGTTGACGTTGAGTCTTAGCTTTGCAGGCTTTGGCTTTGGCTCTGTCTCTCTCTGGCATTTGCATGGCGTTGGCGGTACTTTTGGGCTTCAGTCAGCAGTGCACTAGGGAGAGTCGGCGGTTTCTTATGTAGGTACTTTTAAAAGTGAAAAAAAAACGGAGAGAAGTAAAGTTGTAATGGATAGATGTGTGATGTGAGTGTGCGAGGTTGTGTATGTTATGAAAAAAGTGAAAAGTGAAAAAATAAAGAGGAAAATAGTACTTTTTGATTTGTAGCATCATAAAATTCAAAACACCCAAAAGATCCTCTTTGATTTACTTGAAGTAAAGTCACTGACATAAATTACACTATTCTTAACTCATACATGAAATTGAAAAATTAATTAATTCCATTTCCATCTTTCCATGGATCTGCTCTGAGTGAGCTTTTTTCTTGACTTTATGTGCTTTTATGATTAGTCGCTCTAAACGTCTTCTAAACGAACAGCTTTCATTCATTCCGTCTCTTCAACCCCCTCCCCCGTCGTAATACTCTGTCTAGCCTAGGCAGCAGAATTCAGTGGGGCAACCATAGCCAAGGTAGAACTGGCTAAAACATACGCATATCTGTGTCTACCGTAAATCTTCGATTGAACTTCCCTTATACAATTACAAACTTTAAATATCGCCCTATTTTTTTAAAATTTAAAGCCACAAATGCCAAATTATTAAGTAACGACACTTTCATACTTTCTGTTTTCTGTATTAACCTATTCGAAACTTGGAAACAATGGAAAGAATGTTTTGCAAAGTGTTTAGTCTACAAATTAACTTTTTCGAAACGGTCAAAACTAAAAATCAACATTTTTAAAAACGTTCAAAAGTAGTAACTGACACTTTCAAAAAGGTCAAAACTTGAAATCAACACTTTCAAAAATGTCAAAACTTGAAAATACCGTTTCTAAAAGGTTTCAAAATTGACAACTTCTGTAAAAACGCTTTTTGCAAAGCTTACCTTTCAAATTAGACAATTTTTTCTATTCCCGTTTTTAAAAATGGCTGAATTTTGCAAACGCATGATTTACATCGCTGTAAAGTAGACTAGGGGACATTTAGAGATTTACGGTAATACCGTTCCATTGATTTAAATTTGAATTTAGACCAGCACCTGTGACTGAGCCCGCACACTCGCACCCGCTCCTATGCCTGACTGGGATCTTAGAAGAGATTTTTATTTATTGAACCCCCGGTTCAAACCGGACCGAGACAGAGAGCTGACAGAAGTACTAAAAAGGCACAGGTACCACACATACGAAGGGAAAAAAATGCAAATAGTGAAATATGCCTACAACCGAAAAAAGTCGGGAAAGTATGATAACTATTGAGATTTGAGAATATTCCGTCTGTATGAATGGGTTTGACTTTGAATGTTCATTCTATGTATGTATGCTGAGATGAAATGTGAAGAGGAACATATGACGGGAAGCGTGTTCATACACTCCATGGGATGGACGGACACGGAGCGACGGACGGACCGACGGACCGACGGACGGACGGACGGATTGGTGGGTTGCTTGTGTTGGTTGAGTTCTGGAGAAGGACACATGAACATCCCGCGATATGATGACTGACTGTTTAAAGTAGTTGGTGGCTGTCTGTATGATTTGTATGTGATTGTGTATAAGGTAAAGAGGTGGAGAAGAGTGAGAGAGAGGAGCTCGGAATTTAGGAGAAGGAAAAGAAGTTTGTGAGGAAATGTCATAAAAAGATTGTGTAAGTTTTTCCTCGGCGGTCCTTAGACTCCGGTAAACATGGATTCTGAGTAAATAAATAGAAAATTCAGGAGAGAGAGAGAGAGAGAGAGGGAAGAGCGGAGAGAAAAAGGAGAAGGAGCAGACACACATCCTACATGCCATGCCATGGCACTTTTTCGATGACGGGGAGATGAGAAGCCGAGTCCTCATAATATGTATGAACTTACGTATGCAAAGAGATGGAAGTACGTGAAAGGAAAGAGATACGTATGATTTAAGATGCAGTTTAGATGGATACATAAATGGAGAATATGTGGATGTGTCTGCATTAATACTATATCACCATATCCGACCATGCATGTAGCCTCAGCATCCCTATCCCTATCCCTATAGCTGAATTATGTAGGTGGGCCTATAGGCCGAATAGTGACTAGGCTTAAAAGTAATAGCATAGTAGGACTGAGGCTATATACCTATACCTATATAGGGCTCCATTCCATGGAGGTGTACAAAGATATAAAGGACAGATATAGCACCCTATAGCCTATAGGTATCTCGGAGGAGGGAAAGGGACGGAGGGGTATAGCAGGGTGGTTCTTTCGGACGGCTGTGTGTATGTGTGTGTGTGTGTGTGCATGGAAAATGGTAAGACTCTCCTCCTCGTCGTACAGTGAGTGTAATTAAAGGCAGTAAATCGTTACGCTGACAGCGAGCCATGCTCATGGTTGAAGAGATCCTAGCAAGAAACCCATCACCGTTGTCAAAATTCACATGATGGACAGTCTCTACTATTCTATGACGAGAGTGAGTCAGAGGCTGAAGCAGCCAGCAGCAAGACCGGGGAAATGTTCCGAGGAGAGTACTAGATCACTTTTACGACTACTATTTTCCATAGCCTTCATATTTTGCATTTTGCATTTGGTATAAATCACTCTCTTTATGGCTAATTAGAACCTTTGTGTGTTCCTTTCCACCACTTCTCCTCACACAGCTACAGCTACAACGCTCACACACACACTCACTACAGTAGTCTCTCTCTCTCTCAGTCCTAGTCTTGTCTGTCTGTCTGTCTCTCTCCTTGTCCCTCTTCTTCCCAACTAAAGGCACCATGCCAAATTTCCCAGCAACTTTTTCACTCACTCCGACCTTCTCTTCTCTCTCTCTCTCTCTCTCTCAGTCTCCCAGTCTCTCTCCCTTTTCTTCCTTCCCTCTCTCACTTCCCTTCCCTTCCCTTCCTTTCGCTGGTCTGGTCTTCTCACGTCGTCTCCAGGAAAGTCCATGCCATCCCACCATCCCATCCCATGGCAAGGGAAAACAACAAAATATGTAGCATTGTTTCTTCCCTTTCCCGAGACATGCCGTAGAGGCATACTACATACTATAAGGACCTCAAGACCCAGAGCAAGTTCCCACTCATTCTTTTCTATGATTGTCATAATTTTCTGTATGTTTCTCAAAAGAAGAAGGGAATTCCATAGTTTATAGTGTGAGGCCGAGTTTAGATTGTTGTATTATATTTTTGATGTTGTAAGAAAATTACTTTGGTGCTAAACTGATATTCCTTCCCATAATAATATTCATATCGCCCTTAGTTTTGTAATATATGGACGTACATGTAGGGTGAGCAGAGTGCTTGAGAGCGTCTTACCGTAGCCTGAGATTCCCTTCACTTTCCTTTCGGTTTCTACAATGTATGTATGTATGTAGGTAGGTACTTTGGTTTGCTGCTTCAGTTTTGCTCTCTCTCTCTCTACTTTTGACTTACTTTGCTTTGCTTTGGGATGTTTCTCATTTGCCACTTTTTGAATCAACGTTAACGTTACACATGAAATCATCCTTGGATTTATGAGCTTTCCACAAGATTTCAATTTTAATATTCAACTGTAGCTCATGATAGTTATTGTTGCGGAGAGACAGGCAGGCAACGGCAGGGCGGAAGGCGAAGGCATCCAGTCACACACACACACACACCAACACCACCACCACCACCACCATCATAGAGCATTCAAGTTCATCATTGAAGTCTTTATCTTCTCCTTCCTTCTTCGTCTTCCCTTTAGTCTCATCACAATGTTTCAAGTTGTGTGTAAGTCAAAAATATATTTTTTCAGCCATGTGCAAAATTTTCTAGATTTCTGTTGTAGAAGATATAAAATGTGTGACGATTTTGTACGTCTGTAGATGGTATGTATCGTGTGAGAATAGTAAAGAGAGATATTATGTCTTCCCTCCGTCTCTTTTAGTCTTTACAGATATCATCTTTGTGATTATTTGAATGTGTCTACTATTTTTTTTTTACTCCATTCCAGCCCAGCTCTAGTTTGAACGTAGAATGATTTTATTCGGGTCGAATTTTCTGCTCCTCTCATTATACAATTACAGTAAATTAAGCTGAAAGGGGCGCCGCAGAATGAAATACTGTAGAAATAGAAAAATCCCCATTCGCGTCATCATATTTTTTAGTCTTCTCAGCTGAACATAAATTTTAAATTTTTATTCTCTTCACTTCGTACCATATCATCCATACTCCTCTCTCTCCAAACTCTGGAGGTACGTATATACATACAATAATAATTATTATGATCACTGTAAGTTACACTTGCTGTTTTTTTTTGGCGAGACTCTAAAATAAGAAGGAAAAAAAAGAACTTCTGGAGCTAAAATTATGGAGTCTACATTGTCTACAGTCTACACTGTACATACATAGTACATGTATAACCGCGTGGAAATTATTTCCATGTATAATTGTCATTTTACGTGCCCTTCTGTCTTCAAATTCTACAAATGTGCAAATAGCGATGAATTCTACCCTTTTTTTTCTAGAGCGCTTCTCGTTCGATTTTTTTTTGAATTTTGCATATTACTGGAATTTATTATTACTGGATATTACCTCAGTACCATACTGGTATGAATGGTACTGAGGCAGAGGGATATTTATGGGAGGAAATGACCGAGGATTGTTTTACTGGGACTGGACAGGGAAGGTTGATGGATTGGGAGTTGAATGTGAAATTGAAATTGAAAATAAGGACAGAGGGGTATTTTTGTGGAATTAAAAGGAAGAATTTATGGAGCAAGAAGGGAAGAGGAATGATTGCCGTTATAATAGAAGAAAAATGTAGGATGCACGATGGACGACGTAATGTTCAGAGTCCATTTCAATTACACGAGGATTTATGACAGAATCAGAAGAAAAATGATTTCTTATGAGTTCATAAAAGTCACAATTCGAATTCCTGTCGAAAACATAAAAGAGCGTCGAGGAAGAACAGAGAAGTGACTCTATAAAACTTGTCGAGAAGTCAGATGTTTGCTTGACGGTCATCTGTTTGTAGTTTGGGTCTGTATTCTGTATCATGGACTAGGCTCTCTGTACAATCCTTTATAGTTAGCTTCATGTACATGGGATGCACGTTGAAGTCGTTCTCGTCGAGTGTGAGTCCAAAGGCAGAGCAAAGGAAGGCAAAGCAAAGGAAGGCGAAAGAAGGAGAAGCCAGAAGGAAGAAATAAACCATGGATGGACATAGAGATTGTTGTGAACATCATGAGAATTATTTATCCACGTCGTGACTCGTTCAGTTTTGCTCATGTTCTGTGTTGACCTCGTATAAAAATGGAAGTCAAGTGAATTATTGGACGATTGTGTTTTTCTTGTGTTGTGCCTTGCTTTGCTTTGCTTTGCTTTGCTGAGGTCCGATGTTTGGGGGGTTCATATGGGCTGTGTCGTCGGTCGGTCCTCTCGTCGAGGAATAAATAGCCTATCTGTCAGTATAGGTGGACGACCACATTTCATAAATGAAGAATCTATCTACGGCCGACGTGCACACAGACACTTGCTGCTGTGTCTAAATCTCAAAGCCCACCAGAACCACAACCAATACCAAAACGAACGAGCCAGGGGCGTCTCAATTATTAACATGCTGAACGATCCATTGAAAGAGATACATAATTTGTGCTAGCTGACTCTTTTTATCATTTGCTTTGCATTTTATGAGGCTACAAATATGTCGATTTGACGATTTTGGCCTGTTTGAAATGATTTGTTCAGTGCTTATTCCCTCTTTTGAAATGGGCATTTCATGGTTCTCGTTTTTCTGAAGGCGTCAATTCATTATTTGCGGTCTTTTTTGAAACCTTAATTTTCATATTTTGCACTTTCAGTGATCGGCACAACATTTCGTTCTTTTTAAAAACGTCTACTTACTATGTTTTGCACTCTTTTTATGCGCAAATAGCGTGTTTTACAACAATATTTTTATTTTCCTTTTTTTTGAAAGACGCACTTCAGAACTTCACCAAAATCAAATGCGGTAATGTCTGAAAGGCCCCCAACCACCGTAGCCGAAGGTTTACTATTAATCTTACCTTGTATCTACACGGCGTACTATGACACAGTATCTCTGTTTACTCCGTGTCTACAGATGCACAGATGTGTGTATCCGTGTAACTCGTAGGATGAGTATCCTTACGGATTTGTGAATTGGGTAGGACGTTACTGGGCCGTGGAAAGGAGTGCGGATCGTCATTGAAGTACCAAAAGGAAAATCCTCGTGTACTTAATGCAGTGGTTGGGTGTGAATGTGTGTGTGTCGTCTAAGACCCGCCTTTGAGTGTAAAAACATTAAAGACAGACAAACAGCCGCATCACCCCTCCGTCCAACTTAACGCCAAGCAAAGTCAGAGGCAAAACCAAAGCTATCTCATCCCTCGTTGTATGAAGGTGCCTAGGTACATTATATATGTGCAGCGTGTGCATGTATGCATGTGTTCACTCAGTACTGATGTTTCTGTGGCAGTCCAACCGCTTTGACACTGATTTGCAATCCCCACAAAAAGTCATGTTCTCCTGTCTTCATGCTAATCCAAATTCTTCAAGGAGCCCCCCACACTTGTCGTTGTCCACAATGTTTACACACACACTCGTATTGATGTGCTCACAAGTACTAATTAGGATCAGAGGTAGACTTCTCTCTCAGCCGCTCGGCTCCCTTGCACTACGCACTCGGGTGCATTACACCCGTACAGATGCTTACAGTATAGAGGTAGGGAGGTATACTGTCTTCTGGGTGGAAACCTACACCTAATGGAAATGGCAAAAATCTGAAGATATTTAAAATACAAATTCCAAAATGAACCAGGGCGCATTGAGTGTACGTAGTAAATAGTATTTTACACCGATATTTTGTGGCGTAAGGAGCAAACTGACGTTTTCACAATTTCTACGAGCAATGGAATGCAAATCTGCATCCTTGCTGTCCTATTAGAACATCTGTAACCCTTTAAAACATGTAACTTGTAAATATGGCATTTTGAGCGTCATTAGGTACATAGGTAAAGAGGATTTTCGACTTTTTTAAGAAAATTCAAAGAAAAAACTTTGCAACTTTTCTAAAAGATGCCAACAGAAAATTTTGCACCTTTTTAAACATTGAAATACAACATTTTGCATCTTTTAAAAACATTCAAATAGAACATTTTGAATCTTTTTGAAAACATTCAAATAGAACATTTTGTGTCTTTTTGAAAACATTCATATAGAACATTTTGTCTTTTTGAAAACATTCAAATCGAACATTTTGCGTCTTTTTAAAAACATTCAAACAGAACATTTTGCGTCTTTTTAAAAACATTCAAATAGAACATTTTGCGTCTTTTTAACAAGATTCAAATAGATTGCCCGTTTTTGAAAACATTCAAATATGTAGAATATTTTGCACCTTCCTAAAAACATGCAATTAAAACATTTTGGACCTTTTTAAAAACATTAAAATAGAACAGTTTGCCCCTTTTTTGAAAATATTCAAATAGAACATTTTGTACATTTCCAAGTGTATGCAAATATGCCATTTTCCTTTAACCTCTTTTACCCATGACTCACAATAAGTTTGCTTTGCTTCTTAAGCAACAATTTGTCGGATTTTTTTTCGCTGACTTTTCCGCTGTTGCTTCTCGTCTCCTTGCCTGCTCATCTTTGAAGGAAAGTTGCTCCGTTTGTGTATGTGTTTGTGTGTGTGAGTGTGACACTGTAATGTGAATGTGATCTTTGGATTTTTATATGGAAGAGTGACGGACGGTTGGCGTTTGGCTTCTTCTATTCCTGTTTGGGAGCAGTTGTTGGAGTTTTTCGGTATATTACACGTAATACAAGTTCCTATTGAGCTGAATTGCGTTGATATTGCCCTGTTCTTGTTCTGCCAGTGTGTAGTCGAGGTCTGTCGAGTTGTCAGTGTCAACTGGCACTCCAAACAGACTGTGTGTGTGTGAGCTACATAAGAACTGTTCAACTGTCTTCAACTATCAACTTGTACTGGTTGAACATGGAACATTTACAAGTCATACATGTAGACGTATTGTGAGGTAAAAAGAAAGGATGAAGGGTTATCTCTCCAACATGGTATGTACAGCCAAGGAATCTATCAACAGATTCTATACCATGTGCCATCGTTAAAGAAGCAAAATCACTCATTCTCAGTCACTTGGGCACGTGCTCCAGCTCAAGATGTAGCGCAAAACCTTAGAAATCATAAAACAAGTTATTTGAAAAAACTATTTACAACTTTATAAAAAAGTGCATAATCGTACTTTGCTCTGTTCCAAAAAAACGTGGAATCATATTTTTGAACATTTTAAAAAACGTGTAAGCGGGAAATTTTGTAATTTTACAAAAGGAGGCAATAATTAAAATTTTCACCTTTTAAAAAATGTGAAAATAGAATTATCTCAACTTTTTCATAGCATTGAAATACGACATTGTGAACCGTTATAAAAACATGCAAATAGACTATTTTGCATATTTTCAAAAGTGTGTGTATAGAACATTTTACACCTCTTTAAAAATCTCTAAAATCCTATTTCACACCTTTTCAAATGCATGTAAATCGAACATTTTACATCTTTTCAAAAACATGTAATTAGAATATCCAGCACCTTTTCAAAAGATGTAAATGAGGCATTTCAAACCTTTAGAAAAGCATGTAAATAGGACATTCTACTCGTTTCAAAAACACGTAGATAGGACAAGTTTCACCTTTTAAAAAACGAGTAGAATTACACTACGCGCCTTTTTAAAAACTGGTGGAATTACATTTTACCTTTAGCCGTTACAAAAACGTGCAAATCAGAGAAATCTCAGCATATGAGTCGAATTGGATAGGTCAGTTTGCATTAAAGTGTACCTAATTTCATTTCGCTTCTTAAGTGAAGAGATTATCGTCCCGTACCTATAGGGACGGAGAGCCGGTGAGGAAAGGATCTCTTAAGGTTGGAGCTACCGGAGGAAAAGAAGCAGAAGAGAGAGAGAGTTAAGTTGAGGATGAGGAGCAGACAGGCAGGCAGGAGGACAGAGAATGGGAAGAGGAAGGAGGGAGGCAGAATGACTGGCTGGCATGGCAGAGCAACTCTCACAGTGTCTTCAGATTGACTAGCGGAACGGGTAAAAAAGAGTCAAAAGACAAACTCTCGGCAAGGAAGCGATTAGCTCCGGCGTTCTCCACTTCTCTCAAATTATGACAAATTGTATTACGCCATTCCTCCTCTGACTGACTGACTTGACTAGCCGTCCAATTCAACACATAAACTATACACTGGCACACTACTTCCTTCTCATCCAAAACCTTTCCTCTTTGACGATCGAATTCCTTCACCCACCTTCCCAAACCGCCTCTCCTTCCATGTCCATGCACCACCACCACCGCCACTCTATCCCTCACTCTCTATAGGCTCTCTCTATACAATTATACACCTTTAACTCCGCCGTCCCTACACACAGAGACAGACAGCACACCACCTTTACTCACTTAAATTCCCAAATTGCCATCACATCAACATCAACAAAAGCATCAGCTCCATATTACAACTGTATATCGTCCATTAAGGAGCAAAATGACCTATATGCGTATTGAGCTTTTAAACAGGTGCAAAGTGGCCTATTAACCTTTAGTACAAAAATTCAAATTGTATCAATAACAATGAGTTGATTGGTCAAATACACTTGCATTCTTAACCTTCTCGAAACGGCACTATATATCTAGTTTTACGTATTTTTGAAAGTGTTGATTTCTTGTTTCGACCTTTTTGAAAGCGCTAATTTCTTGTTTCGACCTTTTTTGAAAATGTTAATATCATGTTTTCACCTTTTTGAAAGGGTTGATTTCTTATTTTGATGTTTTTGAAAACGTTAATTTCTAGTTTTCACCTTTTTGAAAGTCAGTTACTGGTTTTGAAAGCTTTAAAAAATGTTATATTTCCAGTTCTGACAGTTTAAAAAAAGTTAATTTCTAGAAAAAGCACTTTGGTAAAGCATTCTTTCCACGATTTCTCAGTTTGCAAATAGGTTAACCTCATTAGGTGCAAAACTCATTGATTTCGTAAGCTTACAAATGTGTAAGTACCTATATAAAGCCCCTTTAAAACCTTCTTTTCACTTGCGATTGTTAAGTTATCAACGATTGCCCTTGTTATTAACCACCACTGGGTAACTTCTCCATCTTACAAGCAAAGTCAAGGTCTAAGCATTTACTTTTAAGGGACTGCAAATGACTCATTAGGTCATTTTGCTTCTTAAGTCCCCATATTGTTCCCTCATAGAAATATGTAACAGCCTTCTGCTTATAGTTATAGCTTGTGCTCCGGTGGCTGGTGGGTCTGTTAAAAGTGGTTGTTGAGGAGTAGTGCAATGGTAATGGTGATATGATATGACTAGCATTTGATGTTGAGAGACTTGAGAGTGTGAAGACATGGGAGGGAAGGGAAGGAGAGATCGAGAGAGACTGGCGGCGGCCTGGCAGTTGAAGGGAGAAAATGAATATAGTACTCAAAGGTTAGATGAGATGATGAGGCTTCATGATAATCAGGATGACGATGCCCACATTTTATATTATATGATGATTTTTCCAAGCTCTTCATCCAACTATTTTTGAACATCTCATCTTTTCTCTTTACAGTTTGAGTTTACAGTCTCCGTCTATCTCCATCCTATTTGTCTATAGCTCCATCCCGCCTAGGTGTCTATACAGGGCTGGATCTGAAGGGGACGGTAGACGCTAGTCCTATATATTATGTAACTGAACTAAACGAAGTAAGTGTCGGGAAGAAGTGTATAGGAGGAAGAAGGGACTTTCGGTGGAAGAATTGAAGATGAACACACACACACCCAAGGATGAGGACTAAGTAGTAAGTAGTGGTGAGTAGTGTTGGAGTTGGAAGTCGACAAGGAGAACGACAAGGCGAACGGCGACAGGAGAAAAGAGTGTGAAAATGAGACAAGGAGACAAAAATCTAAAGCAACCACGACACGTTACACATTCACAAGTATCTCTCTCACACCCGTCCATGTATATAGAGCAATTTTTTCCCTGTTCTCCTTTTCGTTTCGTTTTTTTTTTCGTTTGGAGGAAATCACAAGTTATGTATGCCTATCATCGGAGGGTTCATCTGTTAGATAGTAGATGAGAATAGACGATGGCAGTTATTTCAGTTATGGACTCCAGTTTATACGCTCACTCTCCAGTTGCCTCATACTTCCAATCCTATTTCCAACAATAATACAACACCTCCACACAATCTTCTTCATGTCGACGCTACATACCTACTATACACCACCAACCACCACCAACACTCCCTCACATACATTTCTCTGTCTCTCCCAATCTATCTGCTGGCCCCAAACTCCAACTATATACTCATGCCTATAGCCTATACCTATATACTCTCGCACACACACAGTCACACAGCTCAACTAACCATAGTCTTTTTTGATCGTAAATATAAAACGGAACGTTATTTCTTTAACTATGTGTTTATATACAAGTATGCCGATAGACCTGAGAGACTGGTACTGATACGGGTGCTGGGGTTTACATGCATAGGTGTAGGGACCCACAAGTTCTAGCTTAAGCGAGAGTAATCATGGCGCATATATGTATGTGTGTGTGTGTGTGTGTGTGTGTGTGTGTGTGTGTGTTTGTGTGTGTGTGGAAAGTCTATAGCAGTGCAGTAGTGGAGGGACATCATGGGATGGAGTGGATAGACAGTCTCTATTGTAGTTGTAGTTGTAATAATGATCCAAATAGAAACTACAAACTCGTATTTATGAATGCAATGGATGTGGTCATGTGCAAACATGGTTAATATGAAGGTACGTTCAGTTTTTACTACGTAAAGCCCGTGCCACACAATTGCCTGACTATTTTATTTATTGCTCCGGACTGTGCTCAGGAGCGTCATGAGAGCTCCCGTCCCAGCCCCATAGTACGAGGAAATACAAACCCATGTCCACCGCACACCACCGCGTCCAAGTCGGTCCAATAGAGTCCAATATGGATGTGCAAAGCTCCCACAAGTCAAAAAAGAGTGTCTCGAGTCTCGAGCGTGGAACATTATTATCCTCTGTCCTCCTCTATTATGATTTTATGAAATTTTCTACAGATCCCACAGTCCACAACAATCATTTCAACGCTTCACAACATCACTATCTAATAATATTTTATTCCAAAAATCTCCATCCTCTCAAAATCTCACTCCCTACATTATTGTATATGCATGCATGGGGTCAAACTACATAATATACCGTACATTTTTAAGATAGGTATGTGTGTACTATTGCATGGGTTAGTGTTAGTGTTAGTAAGCATCGCTCATTACTGGTGGCTGTCTTGTTCCCCTTTATTCTCTTGTACGTACTTTCCATGGCCATCCCAGTAAAGAAAGGAATTATCAATGCAATGCCAACACATTTATCTGTATTATCCATGTGTTCTATTTCTATTCAACAAAAAGGAGACGACGAATAAATAAAACTGGGGTAGACAGACAAAACTGATCTTTTTGTACTAGTATTGATTCAAGAGTAATTTATAATAATAAAAAAAAATCTGTACCTACCTATGCATTGTGTGTCTTTTTGTGACGGAAGAGACTTATTTTTGGGGAAAAATTGTATGGAACTAAGTCCATCCAGTGCAGTGCCCTTGACCTACATGGTAAACTTCCATGTACACCTTAAAAATCGAAGCTATATATGTAGAGACGAAGGCTTGAACATTACCTACCTACCTACTTTAAAACCTAATGCCTAATAATAAAATTATGAGCCTAATTTAATTAAGCATCTCGAACTATTTTGAATTAAAACGGTTATAGTATGTGCTGTAGCTACATAAGTTTTGAAGCCACGACGTGAAAGTTAGAGGCATGCCAGACGAAGTACATAGATATGTAGGTAGGTATCTCCATCATGAAAATATGTGTGGAAAGCGGAAAAGTTTAATCGTACAGATCCCGTCTTGCCGAGTGTATTATCAAATGAAGTTTTAATAAAGCAAAAGGTAAAGAAAAGGAGCAGTCAAATCCATAGATGCCAGGTAGGCATATATTGGCATCAGCTTCTTGGTGACAGAGTGTGGAGTATGGAGTATGGAGTTGGAGCCAGTACTGTCTATAGGGGAAAAAAGTGTATGGGGCGAAGGCCTAGGGTGAAAGGCTATACTCTATATATAGGCATGTATATACCCCTATATCCCTAACTTCGGGTTAAAGGAGGGAATGCAGTGCAGAGCGGACTGAGTGTATGTGTCGTAATGTAGTGTAAAATAGGGACATTTTAATCGGTGGCAGCTCTGGATGAAATGGAAATCGACATGTAGGATCGACTTTTGTAAAAAGAGAAGTAGAGGCGAAGTAGAGAGAGAGAGAGAGAGAGAGACGGAGAGAGACTGAGGGAGAGAGAGAGAGAGAGACGGTTAAAAAGGACGTCGAGGACGAGGCGGACGAGTGAAGTCATAGAGTTTTGGCTGTTCTTGGTAAACGTTGCTGGGATTGGAAACATAAATCAAGGTGAGGATGGATAGGGGAGGAGGAGTGCCTATAAAGGCTGGTGGGGAGATGGAGGAGACTCGGGACGGAGCCCATAAATAATAACCATGGAAATGGAAAGAACGTCAAGGGAGAGTGTGAATGGAAGGCGCTTCACGAAAGAGAAGAGAATGTCATCTATAAATCTATTATTATGAATCCCTTATCTTTATTTCTACCATAGCCTGCTCCTACAAATCATACACAACTTTTCAAATTAACGTCATACGCGATACACCGCGCGCTCAGAATTATCTAGACGAGACGAGATCATCCCATAATTAAACTGACTATAACAACGTCTCTTCCCCTCCTCATACATACTTCCACCCAAAGACCCACACTAGTCTATCACAGGCACACAACCAACACACACACACACACACATACACCCTTTACTTTATTTTCTGCGGCCTAGCTACCTACGCTCGTCTGCCTACCTCTTTACGTTGCGATGGATACACTCGCTCCAGTTTCCACAGCACACCGAAGGTTCAACTTAAAGTATTATGTCAGGGCTTGAGACGCAAAATGATGTGCATGCAATAATTTTCAATTGCAAATTGACGCATATCCAAAAAAACCCAAGAAGCAAAAAGGCCCATGTGGTCTGTTAAAGTATGGTTTGTCGAAATATATTTCGTTTCAAGAGTAAAATAAGGCGTATGTATTTTATATGTACACCTATTCAAAACTATGTAGACTGCGTTTTGCACTTTTTTCAAAATATGCCTATCTGCTACTTGCAACTATTCAAAAACATGTAAATAGGACATTGTGCACCTTTTTGAAAACATGTAAATTGGACAATTTGCAATTTTTGAAAACACGTAAATTAGACATTTGCACTTTTTTGAAAGCACGTAAAGCGGACAATTTGAACCTTTTTGAAAACATGTAAATCGCGCATGTTGCACCTTTTTGAAAACATGCAAATTAGACATTTTGCACCTTTTTGAAAACATCTAAAGCGCGCACTTTGCACCTTTCTGAAAACATGTGTAAAATCGTATATTAAGGGCGTTTTAAAAACCATTTAAATAACGTATTTTGAACCTTTTCCAAATCAAGAAGAATGATCCAGTATAAAACATTGAATTTGTGCCCGTCTTCTCCATAACTTTTTAAATATGCATCATTTTGCCTGTAAGATTGATTGGATAAGCGTCATTTTACCCATTCCGTCAGGATACAGTCTATGAGTAGAGTGGACTGGGAAGGAGGCAGTCTCTTTCCCAAATACCGAAACCCAAAACTATTAGATTACTATTCTATTTTCTACACTCAAGTCAAAGTAGGTAGCCTAGCCTTAGTCTCCTACTTCCACTTCTACTTTTCCTCGTAATGCCTCGCGTGCAATGAGGGAAAGCATAAAGTCCGTACACACTTGAGCAACTCATCTCAACCTAAGCTCGTCTTTGGCTCCTTCCCTCCATGCGTACATATGGGTCCCTACTATGCACAGCTACCATGTTACTGCCCAAGCTCAAGAGAAAGATGAGGAGGACTGGAGGAGATAGTTGCGTCTAAATGTGTAAACTGAATTTTACTCTATTAATATGGCATTTTGTAGTAGTCATTGGGTCATAGCGAGAGAAAACTAAATGGTCGTTCTCATTCTCGTTTCCCTCCCGTTCCTTCGTTCCCTTCATGATCATGATGACTCTTCGGCTCGGGATAGTCTCTCTCTCTCTCTTTCTCTCTGCCTATATACGTATGTATATATCTGTATATAGCTACCTACCTAGCTCAAAGTTACGTCCCATGAATTGAGCCGCCTCTCTCTCTCTCCGTAACGTGAGAGTGAGGAGCCGAGACAGGACTGAGTATTAGGAAGTAGTAAGTAAGTTAGTGAGAGAAGTGTATAATAGTAGTGTAGTAGATGTGGGGCTCTTGTAAAATCAACGAAATTAATGGGTTTCCGTTCCACAATCTTCAATAAAATTTAATATCTCATCCTGGAATGTTAATACGCATAAATCTCAAACTCAATGATATACTTATTTCATTAAGGGGAAAATACGATCAGACAGGAAGTGTATACAGACAGCCAGAGAGGACTTTCAAAAGAAAGTTTCATTTCCCCCCTGAATTTACCGAGTCTCGAATTTACGAGTAGCAAAACTGTGCAGTGCAGTGCAATGTGGGCAGACTGAGAGCTCCGGAACTATGGAGATATATTATAATTAATTAAATCATGCAAATTTTAACCAGAAACCAAACTAATAATCTGCGTGGGCTCAACACTCATTCAGACAATTAATGAGGGCAATCATTATTAAAGGAGAGAGAGGGGGGGACGGCGTCCGCCTGTAAACAAGGATGTAAAGGGGGTTCAATTACAGATGGACAGATTGTACGGCTGTTCATGTTACCTGTCAGTCTTTCGTCACTCAACAGAAGGGAGCGAAGGACTTGGACACAATGAATTCATTATGAGCCCAGGTAAATAGGTACACATCTCGTGAAAGCCATCTTGTGTTCGTGTTCATCTCTGTGGTGTGTGTTCTCTACTTCTTGTATCTCGAGAGCATCTGCAGCTAAGATGCGAGAATGCATTCAGCACATGCAGCCACCAGTCAGCAGCTACCCAGACACCTCGGCACCTACATGCATACACACTTCGTGAGAGCCTCACGTGCTCCACTCCAACCACTGGAAGGTGATACAAAAAAAAGGCCAATGCAATGCAATGCAATGAAGAAGGAACGAACGAGTTAAGCGCTTCTTAAATGTTACCTTTAGCCATTCATCTATGCTCTTTGCTCATGCTTCCTCCATCCCATTGCATTGTTAAGTGGTGTACATGATTACCGATATTAAGTGCACGCTATCACTAATACAACAGTTACAATTTTTCAATTCTTCCCAGTTTAAGCAAAGCCATTAGCTATGTAATTGGGAACCATTAGTCTTGAGCTTGGTGCACATTGCACTGCATACAGCGCGTGGTGATTTCCTTAAATGCAGAACAAACTATCCGCATCTTTTGCATACTTACAACAGGGCAATTTATATGTATAATTTGAGCCTTTATCTGAAGTTTGAATTTCAGCTTTTCAGCTTTTGAGAAGCATAGTTATGACATTTTGCATCCTTTAAATTACAACTTTAATGCTTTGCGCTCTAATAAAAGTTAATTTGCGCTTCTTTAGGCTTTTTAAAAGGTCATTTATGACATTTTGCATCTTTTAAAGTGCAAATAATACTTCGTTGTGTCTAAGGCATGAAACGGGTCGGGTTGAGGCAACCCGACCCGAAACCCGACCCGACCCGTTCCTAATCGGGTTAAA
>JAQFZC010000893.1:0-38017 GCA_034695205.1 Dicyrtoma fusca | reverse complement strand
GTATACCGATAGGTTACCTTTTTTTTATTTTTCAATCAAAAATTATTTACAAAAATACTTATTTGAGTCTGACATTAAGGATAAATGTCAAATGTATATATTATTATGTAGGTACTAGAAGTAGTTGGCCCAGAAGGTTTGCTAGTCTAGTCATTTGTTTTTTAAGCTAGTCTAGTCTAGTTTAGTCAACTTTTTCGAGACCTACCTAGTCTAGTCACAACGAAAAATCTCAAAATCGACCCCTGGTCTACTCTAGTCTAGTCAGGGAAACTTGGCTGGTCGAGCCTAGACATTTTTTTCAAATGCTCTTGTTAATCAAGTATATTCACAACTTTGTTTTACCTCTAATGGCTAGCATAGGTAGTCTAGTCAAACCTGGTAGGTACCTAGTTATTGTGGTTTGTGGTTGATACGACTCACGCCCTTCGTAAAGCTTGCCCCTCGGACGCGAGGGTCTCAAAATTAATTTTGATTTTCTAAAAAATAAAATTCTAGATTCAATATTGCCAGCAAAAATTGATTTTTGTTTGCTTATACTCTTTCCCATGATTTTGTGAAAACTCGAAATGATCAAACTATGGTGACATGTAACATACATGATTGAAAAGCTCCTGATAAGTAGATCACAGAACTGCATTTGCCCTCAATCTGGGGGCCTGCTTCGGTTTTATTGGTCGTGGTGTATATAATTATAATACTCATACGCACTGGAGCTTCCAGTACGGCACTGTTATTTTAACGTATAATTTGGTAATGATGCTCTTGGGGCATTGTGTTATAGGGAACTGGAAAACGTTTCAGTATATTTTTAAGACAATTTAAGTTTTCAACAAAATATATGGAGGCTTGACTTTGTTGTATATTCCAAGACGTCGTATGGGAAAATTCAAAAGCTAAAATTTTTCAAAGTTGAAAAAAAGTCCCAAATATTTTATTTCAAGTGATGCAAATGCTCTTCATTCTTCAGAGGTGTTTTACATGTTAAAGTGACCCGGTAAGTGCTAGAGAGTTGGATGGATGCCTACAGTTATTAACAAATTACACTTTAATCTTCTGGAACCTCTTGTAAACATTTTGATTTCGAAATATTAGTACATACATAAAACTAGGCCAATGTCAACTAATCTTCAGTTGGGAAATTTGTTATTTCAACTTATAGAGTGCCAAAGGAGTCTTATCAAGGTTCCATTTTTCATTGAAAATAAGCTACATAATACTTACATTTGAGTACCACTGCAAACGTTATAAAATCACGATCAGTACGAGTGACAATCAAAACTTGTGCATCTGAAGGCAATTTGCAAAAGACGTGTATTTCGTACCCTTCTTTGGCACTGAAGGTGTCAATCACTTTAATACTTTAATAGAAACGAGTATAGCTAACAAATCGTGTGGAAAGGTTAACCATAGAAGCTACTGGACAGCTGTAAACTAAACAGAACTCGGTTAATTTATTTTATTAGATAATAGTATCCACAACATTGTAAAAAATGCCAGCAGATAGATAAGGAAAATATAATATACATAATACTGATCGATGTGCCTACAATCAATGCCCACTGTACTTGTAGTTAAGCGGTTTTTTGTTATGATAATATCCATATCTAATTAGCTCATCAAGTGAGTAAACACCTCTTTAGACCAAAGCCATGTGGATGTTCTGTTACATTGGATGACACCAATAATATGACGGGTGGGGAGTTCAGCAACGGCATAATGCCTGGACTTTTCAGATAAATAAATAAAGTACACATAATTTTTAAAAATGGGGCGATTAACTAAGCTGACGTTGATAATTTTTATTATTGCATGACTAAAATACAGCCGCCGAGTGCTTCGCTTCAGATATCAAATCAATATAAAAAGCGGATTTGAATTGAAAAAATCCTGTCAGTATTCCGCAGTGGGTTGCCCAGTAGTTTCAAAAATAATCCAAAATGAAGCTGTCACTATTTCTCCTTGCCGTGATTGCTTGCCAAGCATTCGCAGCCCCACCCAGAGGCTCTTCCATCCTCAAGACCCTTCAAACTAAAAAGTCCGCCACGGTTCTTGTTTCCGTAACTGCAAGCAATCTTGATGGACTCCGACGAGAATTCCAACTTCAAACCTTTGCCACCCGTTCAGATAAATTGAACGCCTTCTACTCCCTCTTTAAGGGTCATGCTGATTCCACTCAAGTCAAAATCCTGAGCCTGTTGGCCGAAGTAAAAGCAGAGAAGCCCATTGTCTTCCGTCAACTCTGGATGTCCAATAAGATCGTGGTGAAGGAAGCCGACTATGAGACGGTCGAGAAATTGCTAGCCTTGGACGAAGTTGAGGACGTGAGAGAGGAGAGGATCTTCCCCTTAGAAGAGCCTATTAACAAGGTCGTCTTTCCCGATGGAGAAGTTCCCAACGCTGGGGAACAATGGGGCGTTGTAATGATTGGAGCTCCAGCAGTCCACGCGTCTGGAAACACTGGTGAGGGAGCAGTCATTGGAACCATTGACACCGGAGTCCGAGTGACCCACGAAGCCTTGAAGGACGGTCACCGAGCCAGTTATGGTTGGTTTGATCCCAGCTACTTCACTGCAGAGCCCAACGATCAAAACGGACACGGAACCCACACTGCTGGAACCATCGCCGGTCGTGCCAACGGAATCGGCGTTGCCCCTGGAGCTCAATGGATTGCCTGCAAAGGTTAGTTTATGCTTCCTTTCTTGTTTAACGTTCAAATTATTAAGAGGTTGGATCTTATTCTTGTATTTAATGTTCGATAGGATGTCAAAGCAGCAGCTGTTCCGAATCGGATCTTCTTAAATGTGGTGAGTGGCATGCTTGCCCCACGGACACGGAAGACAAAAATCCAGACTGCTCGAAAGCCGCCAATGCCGTGAGTAACAGCTGGGGAGGTGGTCAAGGAGATGACTGGTATGACCACATTATTAAAGGCTGGATGGTGATTGACATTGCTCCTTTCTTCTCCATCGGAAACTCGGGTCCATACTGCGGGTCCGCCAACTCTCCCGGAGACTCCATTGATGCCATCGCTGTGGGATCCACTACTAGCAACAACGGCCTGTCAGACTTCTCCAGCGTTGGTCCCACTTACCGTGGACACCGAATCAAGCCCGAAGTTTCCGCTCCAGGATCCGACGTCGTGTCCTCCTACTACTTGTCCGACACTTCCTACTCCTCTTTGTCCGGAACTAGTATGGCTTGCCCCCATGTTGCTGGCGCATCTGCTTTGCTGTACAGCAAAAATCCCAAACTGTCTTATGCTCAGGTCAAGGCATTACTCGCGGACGGAGCCGAGGCTATCAACTCAACTGGAGAGAATTGTGGAGACATTCCTGAAACCACTTATCCTAACCACCACGCAGGAGCTGGACGCATTAACATTGCCAATTCCGTTCAGAGACTCAACGCTATGATGAAGTAGTAATAACAGCGCTAAACCTTTTTTTATTTCGTATTACATATACTTACTGCAGCTAATGTCCAAAGATGCAACATTCGTTTATTAATTTTGGTACATTCCTTTACCTGTGAAACAAGCAAAAGGATGAATTCAATAAAAGTCAAAATTTTCTTCGTACTTCTGGTCTCCGCTACCGCCTTACAGTTCTGATTAATAATTTACATACTTGTTCAAGTCTTTCATCTACCACCTGAATCTTAAATAGCTTCCATTGCCAAACCAATTACAAAATAAGAGTGAACAATGCAGTTGCATCATAATCTGTTAAATTGAGCGTTATGCCATTAGATATGTATTGTAAATGGGTTTTAGGGTCCTTGTTAAATATATGTAGGTACATGTTATTCGTTCACAAAAATATATACTATAGGTATGCAGGTAGTATCTATACTATTTACTCCCATTGCATATACTGTATGCCTGCCTTGTGAAGCACCATGTTATTTGGTTTAACTGGGGTTACCCAGTTTCTACCACCTCAATACCTCATCCTGCGACATTCCTAATTTGCCAGGATTAAATGACAATTTATCAAAAAAATAAACTAGACTTGGCAGCAATAGATTTAAACAACCATACATACAATACAAATAAACATACACACTTACTGTCTTAACAGCAAGTTAAATAATAAGGTAAAGTGTGTTGCGATCCAAAATTAATCCGTTGGGACCAAACGAGTCAGAAAACTGTTGGCGTTGCCATAATTTAAACCCTGATCCTTGACTATTACAGTTGACAGATTTGAGAGTAAGTATGCCTAGCTAAAGTGGCACTTGTATTTGTGTAAATTAATTAATAAATACCTACCTGTACTTGATTTCAATTCTCTGTACTTTCATACCATCACCAGGGATGTAAGCGGCTATACATATATGCATATTTCATACAAAATAAAATGGAAATAAATTGTGAGAAAACAGGTAGGGAGGTGAACTTAAAAAAAATATACAGCACCTTACGCAATCAAGTCAGGTTACTGTTGAAGAGCATAGACACGAAATTGTTAACATATTGTCAAATTTTTTCACATAGGACCATGAGGAGGCGTTCTCAAATTTTTTTGGGTCCGTGGAACATGGGGCGCACGAACCAATGGGAGCGGGCCAAAAGAAGTTTAGGAACACCTCATCAGGGTCCTATTCGAAAAAATTTGGCGATACATATTTGAAGCAATAGGAGCAAGGGCCAAGCAGGGCAAACAGTTTTTGAGCCCTGTTTTAGTGGACTTTTAACTTTTGACCGGGCGACCATTATCAACTATGTGCGTCGCCCCCTACATAGTTGACCCGTGCTACCCTAGCATTATTACAAAAGTATTGGTACGATTTAAGGCAAAAAACTATTTTCGTAATTAATGGACCAATATGATCGTGCAATACACCATTTTAACGGCAATGATGAGCTGGTTATTGATCTGGAGTTGTGTTTTGAATTAAGCGTTTTAATTTTGTTTTCGAAAAACAGTGAAAAAACATGAAAAAATCAAATTCGCATGCACAAATGTCAGGCTAAAGCTCTCTATACATTTTTTTACCTTTGTATAGTTTTTATTTTACATGCGATTGTCCTTTAAATGATACATTACACATCTCATTTGGGTTTGAGTTACCGGTCGCAATTTTATTTTGAAAATTTTCGGTTTTTGAAAAATCGTCGAAGTAATGATAATTTTATTATAATTAAATGTGACTAGATGATTTAAGACTTGAATACACTTTTGGGCTATTATTGGGCGTCTGACTGGACTAGCCTAGACAAACTGGTTTTGAAAAACTTGTTAGTTGCCTTGGAAAAACTAGCCAAAACTTTTACCAGTATTAAAGATAGGTGGCTAGCGCTAGGTTTGAATTTGTGCATGATTTGACTGGGAAAAAACGTCTCGTCACGAAATTGACTAGAATATTTAAAGAAAATTGATTAGACAGCAAAACTTTTAGTATGTATTTATTGTAACCCAAACCCAAACAATTTAGGTAATTTAATTTATATTTTCTCGGAAAATTTCTTCAACGCTTCCGTCTTTCTCGATCAATCATTTGACTGGAGTCAATCAATCACTAGTAGACATTTTGTATCAACTTTGTAATGTCACTGGCCAAAACTCATTTTTACGTAATAGAATAAAGTTTTGTTATCATTAACAGATTTCTAAGACCGATTTTATGAGCATAACTGTTTTAAATCAAGAATAATCAACATTGAGGTACTAATTAATAATCAATCGTGTGTTTTTAAATAATATTTCTTGTGCAACTTACTGTATATAGCTTAATGAAAAAAAGAATGTCGGTTCCCTCCCAATTGCCCAGTGTGGAAGGAAAACCGAATTAGTATACTACACTACACATATTACATGCTGACCATTCACCAACCCATGGATGCTAAATAACAATTACCCGTAAGTCGTAGTTCGTTAAGAAGGTAGGTAGGTATACTTACGTTCACAAGAAAGCAAATAAAACTATTATAAAATCCTACTCATTCTTCGTCAATTGTTATAAATTGTTATGCAAATAAAATACATAGATTGCTCTGAGCTGAACTAAATTTCTGCATGCCTTAACTCATCTGAATGATGATTTGGTATGATTTAATTTTCGAACAGACTGTTTTACGCGACTTTAATTTACCAACAGTAAGGATTAAGTAAATAGTTAATAATTAATTTTCTACGGAGCACGTGCTGTCCACGAAAACAGTTTACCTTGTGCAATCATCTCATTACAATACGCACAACTTCCATTCAAATGAAGGTGGAAAGATCTGGAATTTGAATTAGTTAGTAATTGATTAAAGTAATCCTTTAAAATTATGAATTACCTCATACTGATTGGTAGCTTCCTTACATTGCTGCCGCCCGCACCTGGATTCCTAATCTATAAAAATTTCTAGCCACGTTTTCAGGCCATGGCTACGACTGTGGGATTTCCCCCACTGAAACTTGAACTTCAAACTTCACCAGGACTGGACATTCATCCATCAAATACGATTAAGATAACTCACTTTTAATTACAAATATGTTTTGATTAGAACTATTAATCGAAAATGTCAACATAAACATGCACCTAAATTTGTGTACAAACAGACATGAAGAATGGAACATTCTCCACTGTTTTTGTTATGGCCATGCATGGCTCAACGATGGTCAACCACATCTGCTTGTTTAAAAAGCTATAGTGGTCCAAAGGCTATGAGTTCGTTGACGAGCTTTAGGATATACACTTGTGCCTATCTATATCAAGTCGATAATACATCCTTATCAAGGGCATAAGTATTAAAAAGTCAATCTTTTGTATTTATGGGAAATCGGGAATTTCCAAACTAGGAACAATTGATCTAGGCTTCTGTAGCTGGCTAATCATAATCAATACAGACAGTAATCGGGTTATTTCAACTACAAATGTAGGTAACACGTATCAGACGTTGTGTAACAATTAATTGATTGTGGAACTTACAAGGTAAGTACTCCTTGAGAATGAAATAAAGATAATTACACGGGTTTCGAATGGCATAAGCACATGGGTTGAAGTATTTCGCACTTGAGAGGAGAATTAAAAATCGTATAAAAAGCCCGCTTGACCGGAACGAAAGCATTCCACAACCAGGCTTCGAACCAGTCATTTCCTAAAGACAACATGAAGTTTTCACTCGTACTCGTTGCAGTGCTTGCTTGCCAAGTGCTCGCAGCCCCCTCCAAGGACTCTTCAATCTTGAAGACCCTCCAAACCAAAAAAACCGCCACCGTCATTGTTTCCGTTGCCGGTAGCAATGTCGCTTCCCTCACCAGTCAAATCCAGGTCGCAACCTTCGCTGACCGTGCTGAGCGATTGAACACTTTGTACTCCACCCTCAAGTCCCACGCCGACTCCACCCAGGCCCCCATCCTCGCCCTCTTGAACAAGCAAAAGGCCGAGAAGCCCATCGATGTCTTCCAACTCTGGATCACCAACGAGATCGTCGTCAAGGAAGCCGACTACGAAACCGTCAAGGCATTGTTGGCTCTCGATGAAGTTGCTGCCGTCCGTGAGGAACGCGTCTTCCCCTTGGAACAGCCCATTGACTTGGTCATCCACCCCGATGGCACCGTTCCCAACGCTGGAGAGCAATGGGGTGTTGTCGATCTTGAAGCCCCCGCTGTCCACGCCAGTGGAAACACTGGAGCTGGAGCCGTCATTGGAACCATCGACACCGGAGTCCGAGGGACCCACGTTGCCTTGAAGGACGGTCACCGTGCCACCTACGGTTGGTTTGACCCCTACGCCGGAACTGCCACCCCCAACGACCAGAACGGACACGGAACTCACACCATGGGAACCATCGCTGGACGTGCCAACGGTATCGGTGTTGCTCCAGGAACCACCTGGATCGCTTGCAAGGGTTGCGACACCAGCTCCTGCACCGAAGCCGCTCTTAAAGCTTGCGGTCAATTCATGACCTGCCCAACCAACGCCAATGGAGGTAGCCCCGACTGCTCCAAAGCCCCCAATGCCGTCAGCAACAGCTGGGGAGGTGGTCAAGGAGACAACTGGTACGACGAAATCATCAGCGCCTGGTTGGCTGGTGGCATTGCTGGTCTCTTCTCCATCGGAAACTCTGGCCCATACTGCGGATCTGCCAACTCTCCCGGAGACTCCGAGCTTGCCATCGGTGTTGGATCCACCACCGAAGCCAAGGGTCTTTCTTCCTTCTCCAGCGTTGGCCCAACCTACCGTGGAAACAGAATTAAGCCCGACATTGCTGCCCCAGGGTCCGCCGTCGTGTCCTCCTACTACTTGTCCGACACTTCCTACTCCACTTTGTCCGGAACCAGCATGGCTTGCCCCCACGTCGGAGGTTTGGCTGCTCTTCTGTACACTGCTCGTCCCAACTTGACCGTTGATCAACTCCGTGCTTCCCTCCTCCAAGGAGCCAAGTCAGTCACTTCCTCTGGAAGAAACTGCGGAAGCATCTCCGAGGGAACCTACCCCAACCACCACGTCGGACAAGGTCGCATCAACGCCGTGTCTTCCCTCAACTTCGTCAAGAGCTTGTAAGAAGTTTCTGTCGATACCATCCGCCATTATTAACCATCATTTTATGCTGTTTAAATGAAACACGGTTTAAATTATTGTGGAATTTGTTTTCCCGATACCATTCGAATTTGAAAAATGAATAAAATATTAAAAATTCATTAAAAAAACTATAGCTTATCCTAATGTGTGCGTGCTTCTTATTGCCGATCGGAGCATATTACTATCATAGTTTGTACTCGTTTTCCTCGAGTTGTTGATAGACCCAAGCACTCTTTTTCTTCATGATATTCTTCGTCGCAATTACTATTTTCATAAACAGTATATTTGTCATAGGCTACAAGAGTTTTAGGCACTTGCAAGGACACAAGCGTGTTGCTTCTGGCATATCCCAAGAGATCACCCACTTTCACGCCAAAAAGGTCAAACACTCAACTATTTTTTTCATCGTGTAATGAGGTTCCTTTGGTTTATTTTGTCTAACGAACACAAAAACGAATTGAGAGTATTGTTTGAGCTGTATTAAATGTGCCCTGCAACTCTGTTGAGGTACATTTTGTGTTGGATCAACTGTGGTTTCTTATTCTAAGTTAACAAATTCATAAATTAAATTCAGTACAAATGGGCTATAAGGCTATCATGTTTCGAAGCATCATTTTATTTACGTGTCATACTGATCAGTAAGGAAAACAGTTGCGTGGAAAAACATATGGCGTCCACCCACAACCGAGTTTATGGCAGAGGCGATCAATATATAGGAAATAATTCGAAATTTTGAAACACGCATTATTGATTCGTACATACGTAATAAAATTGTAAATATGACAATGGAAATTAAATTAGCACATCATGTATTCTGTAAGTTTGTGGCATTGCTCGTATTTTTGCTTCACGTTTATAGTACGTTGAGCTAATGCATTGGTGTAAAGCCAGTTAGGTTATAATAATTTATACTAACTGATTTGCAACCCTATGGGTTGCGGCCCGATAAGATAGCAAACTGAATATTGAAAGAGAGAATAACGACACAATTTATGTATGGTGGGGATTTTTTTCACGTATCTATACAAAGGAATATTATTTTATATAGCAAAAGTCCGAAACATTAACTTTCATGAAAAATGATTTCATGGGCTACCAATTTGCTCGCACGTAACAATATTATTTATTACACATGAAACAACAACAACATAAAACATTGAGTGAGCCTTCCGCCACTATCATTTTCGCCTAAAAGTTCAGGCCTGGACCTTCCGGCATGAAGCTTCCAGCTTAATCCTTCTAGCGCAATCCTTCTAGAGTGGTCAATCAGGGGTGACATTTCCAGCGTGATCCTTATGGCCTGCTCCTTTAGGCTTGATCCACCTCGCATAAATTAATTGCGTTATCCCTTTGGCGTGATCATTCTGGAATAATAATTTTGCCTTGAGCCTTCTGGCTCACGCCTTCTCTCTCGAGGCTTTTGGCATAAGGCTTCTCAACGCGATTTCTCGTCTGCGCATTCTCAGTCTCGCAAACAATGAAACTGTTTGCACGCGGTTTCTTGCCAGCGCCTTCTAACCTGAACCTTAACCTGCAGCTTTTGTCCTGAGCCTTCTCCCTCACGCCGCCTCGCCGGAATTTTTTGGTCTGGGCCATCTCCTCCAAACCTTCTCGCCAACGCCTTCCAGCCCGAGCCTTTTCGCCCGAACCTTTTGGTCTGCACTTTCAAACCCGAGCCCCCCACCGCGCACCCACGCTTGCTCTGCTAAGCCATCCGGCCCAACCCGTTTCTTCTCATCCGCGCCTACTCGCCCGCACCTTTGGCCTGATCATTTTTACCCAAGACTCATCTCCCCCTTTCTGGCCTGGGCCATCAAGCCCTAGCGTTCTCGCCTGCGCCTTCTAACCTTAGCCTTCCCGCAAACGTCTTTTGGCCCGAACCTTCTAGCCCGAGCTTACTGGCTTGCGCCTTCTCGCCCGCGAGTTCTCGCTCGAACCTTCTCACCTTCGCTTTCTCACCTGCTGGGCCTTCTCCCCGCAACTTCTGTCCTGAGCCTTCTCGTCCGAGGCTTCTGGTCTGGGTCATCTCGCCCAAGCGTTCTCGCCCGAGCTTCTCGCCTGCGCCTTTTCGCCTGAGGTTTGTCACTTGCTCCTTCTTGCTTGGTCGCCTGCAACGTTCGTACTTGGCCAAGCCTTATGGACAGAGCCTTCCTGCCAGCGCCTTCGTGCCTGATCAATCTAGAGTGATCGTTTGATCGTGCGCCTTTCAGCCTTAAAAAACGTACTTTTTTGCTTGTGGTCTTGTCTCTTTGGCCTGATCATTCCGGCCTGTACCTTCTGACCTTTTTCTTCTACCACGATCTCTCTGACGCAATATTTTTGGTCTAAGCCTTTCGGCGTGATACATTTTGTGTGCTACCTAGCTTAATTAATTAGTTTGCTGAAACTAACACCCGTCATTTAACTCTGCGAAACAGCTATCAAAAATATGGATAAAGACAGAAATTATATTACCTTATGCACCAGCTTTGCACTTTAACAAACTACTATTAGGTATTTATTATTTTCAATTTGAAAGTATACTGAACAACAAGTCTTTATGCCGTTTGCCAGTTTGATACCTCCTACGGGAAGAGTAATATTAAATCAATAATTTTAATTAATTAATTTCGTACATAATCAATTAGCTGATATTCCTAAAACGTTATGCGAATCTTTATAACAAGCTCAATGTTTATCAACTAATCGTTGTTTTTACAAACCATGTATATAACTATATAACTTTGCACTCGCACTGCAATATATAAGTGAAGTGACTATAGGTGGATACACACCTAAGCATATCAGACAAATTAATTGAACTGCAAACTGTACATTGAATTGTTTACGCGTATTCGAGAGTGAACTCTGTTAAGTCAATAAAGGACTATCGTTATCGTCTGATAAACATTTGAGTTGGGGCAACAACACTTTTTGAGGGAAGGCACCTAAAGAATAATCAGCACTATCAGTACTTACTGTACTCAGCCATATAAAATTTTAAATGGAATTTATGTATAGAATCTAATAACCACATTGTTCAATGTATGTTTGAAACATTCATTATAAGGGCTACATGAAAGAAACTAATTAATTGTTCATGGATTTCAAGGATTGAATTCAGATTAGTTATGATAATGATGCCAAAATGCGTATTCTGGAAAAACCAATCCACGTCAAACCCACTCAAGTGGAAGTACTCCCTCATACATACATGCTAAGGTCATCTATTTTATCATTTTAATTTGTAGTGACAATTAATATGTAGGAAGTAAACATAGGGAATCAAGTCTCACCATTATTGTGCATTGTACATGGGCAGATACATAGGCAGTACAAGAATATAAAGCACCTCCAGTCAAACTCTTACCGAGCAGTTGCAACAGAGTGTTTGAACCGAAGTTCGTCCAAAGTAAACGTCCTATTTCTCTGCTAGTCAATCATGTTTTCTAAACTACTAGTCGTTCTTGTGCTTGGACTTGCTTGCCAAGCACTTCACACGCCAAACGTTGAGTCGTCCCTCTTGAAGTCTCTCCAAACAAAGAAATCCGCCAACATTCTTATTTCCATCTCTGGTGGCAACACTGCCGCCATTCGCAGTCAGTTCAAGACACGGACTTTCTCATCTCGGGCCCAAAAATTGAACACTTTCTACAGCCTTCTCAAGGAGAACGCAGACCAAGCTCAAGCAGATGTCCTCAGCGTGTTAGAAAAGGAAAAGGCCAACGGGGCCATTGTTGTGCGTCAACTTTGGATTACTAATCAAATCATTGTCAAGAATGCCGACTTCTCTTTGGTGGAGAAATTACTGGGTATGGACAGTGTTCATGGCATTTCTGAAGAAAGATTAATCCCGTTGGAAGAACCAGCTCAATTGACCGTAAATTCCGAGGGTCAAGCTCCCCCTGAGGACGAACAGTGGGGCGTTAGCGCCATCCGAGCTCCCGAAGTTTGGGCTGAGGGCTACCGCGGGGCTGGTGCTGTCGTCGCTATTATCGACACTGGCGTTCGAGGAACTCACGAAGCTTTAAAAGACGGCTACCGTTCTGACAATGGTTGGTTTGAGCCTTCCGGCAACTCTTCTAGTCCAAGGGACGACAGCGGACACGGTACTCACATTGCTGGAACCATTGCCGGGCGTCTCTATGGCATCGGTGTGGCTCCGGAGGCCCAATGGATTGCTTGCATGGGATGTAAGGTGATTAGCTGCTCCTCAAATGATCTTCTTGAGTGCGGGCAATGGGCGGCTTGTCCCTCGGACTCAGATGAACAGAATCGTGACTGCTCCAAGGCTCCTAATGCCGTCAGCAATGGATGGGGAAGTGCCGGCGGATCTCGATTTTACGATGAAATAATTGACTCTTGGGTAGCACTGGACATCGTCCCGTTCTTCAATACAGGAAACACTGGGTCCCAATGTGAGTCAATCAGCTCACCGGCAGACTATGAGCCGGTCATTGCCGTTGCTGCTATCAGCCAGTCCGACGAGATCCCCTATGGAGGTGACGGTCCCAACTATCTTGGTCAAATTAAACCCAATGTTGCGGCTCCTGGTGCGGCCATTGTGTCTGCTTTCAATACTGCAGATGATTCATACGCAACTCTGTCGGGGTCAACAGCAGCTCCCCCACACGTTGCGGGTTTGGTGGCCCTCTTACACAGCGTCCAGAATGGTTTGTCGTACAAAGTAGCTAGAGCTGCTGTTGAACAAGGAGCACAGCCTGTCACTCCAGCGGGCAGTTCCTGTGGCGGGATCTCGGACAGCATTTATCCAAACAATCACGCCGGACATGGTCGCGTCGATGCGGTCGCTTCTGTCGCAAAGCTGCGGGAATTATTGAGAGTGTAAACTTGTAATAACTTTTTTAAATTGTTTATTCTTGCCTCCAGAATACAACTTATTCACATTTCATTAATATTGTGTGAAACATACGGGTACAAACGTTTTCTTTGAAACACATAATGTCATTATTTAATTACAAATGTAAAACGAATCATAATTGTACAATAAATCACAGTTTTCATCCATTTCATTTTAATTTTTAATAATTATTACTCTGCATATATTATAATCAAGTGCATTCGTATAAAATGAATTATCAATTATCACCCTAACTTTTATAACTCATCTGACTTACACGTTAAAAGCATATTTTGTCCTAGTATAATAAATTATAAAAGCTTTTTCCTATCACCCACGCCACTGTGGTCGCTAAATCAGTCAATATTACAATACATTAATTAGTAGGTACATTTAATACAATATCTTTGTAATTAAGTAGATATTTATTCGAGAGAAAGACAAACTTTGTCCGAACAAAAGAAAGCTGTCACTGTCCTCCACTGAGGATAGCTCTACGGACTCAGTGTCCGTTAACACGGTTTTGCTAATTATTGAATGTAATTGTAATCATTGCAAAAACTATAAAATTGATGAAGACTGATAGAAACACCATAATAATTATAAATTATGTATTAGGGACACTATTAGAAAATAAATGGTGAACGCATTTTTGAATTGATTTTTTTAACTGAGCAGTAGTAACTACCTAATATATTATCTAATATAATATGTTTAATCAGCAACGACGGTGTATATGTATGCCTTTGTCTTTCAAAAATTTCACAAAAACTTACATTGCAGTTTTTTGTCGGCAAATTTTTACTGACTGCTTCAACAAAGATTGATTTCATTTAAAAGATAAAGACGGATTGTACCTAATCCTTTGCACTCTTTTAAAGTTTTCATATTTGAAGTGACTATTATTTATTGTTTATTTACATAATACAATAATCAGTATCCCAATGGATTACATAAATGTAGGTGAGATATAAGTGAAGTATTGGAAGCATGTACATGCAGACGATTATACTAGATTATGTGATACAACAATGTAATTTGTTGATATTTGAAATTTTAATAATTATGATTAAAATGAAAATAAATATTGGCTTAATTCATGAGTTAAAGTCGTGCTTTTTGAACATGAGGTAAGTTTGTATAAACTAAATGCACTGTTGCGCACCTTGCAATATTGTCATAAAAAATGTGTTTATCTTCAAGATTAATCCAGCATGAAATTCGTTCTATTATTTGGTTCTTATTTGGGGTAAACACTTAACAGTCACAGCTCCATGAAGATTGAAGCAGCAGCTGCAGTACAGATTATCTCTATAAACATGTAATTATATGTAAACATCAATGCAGCACTTATTGCAACCACATAAACTTATCTCAAAATGGAACAGCATGCATACATGTACATCGTTAATGCAAGTCTCGGATGACAATAATTATCTAATATTTGTATTTTCTATTTAGAGCAAAAGAATTATGTTCTACACCAACAATAACTTAATTAATCTTTTAAACGTCAAAAAATAACGATAGCTAATTTTTTTTAACTATTGACTCAAAAAACAATCGGCTTCAAGTGTCTCCTACCCCAGTTTTGAATTCATATAAAAAGACGGAGACAAAACCGAACCTGCACATCACAGACTGTTCTTTAAGCTAAATCATCGTATAGGTCCAGAACCTACAAAAGTACAAAAATGAAATTTCAAATTCTGTTGCTCTTCGTTGGGCTTGCCTCTCAAGCCTTGGCTGCCCCAACCAGCGACACAAGTATCCTACAAAAACTCCAGACTAAAACGACCGCCACCGTCATTGTGTCCGTCACTGGCTCAGATGTTACTGGACTTCAACGAGGGTTCGAGATTCAAACTTTCGCAAGCCGTGACGACAGACTCAACTCCTACTACAATCTCCTCAAGAACTACGCTGACACGACCCAAGCCAACATCCTCAGTTTCTTGAACGAAGTCGAGAAGGAAAAACCAATCGTTGTTGTCCAGCTTTGGGTCACAAATGAAATTATCGTCCAGAATGCCGACTTGGCGACTGTACAACAACTGCTGGAGCTGCCTGAGGTTGACAATGTTCGAGAAGAAAGAGTATTCCCGCTAGAAGAACCCATGGATCTCATCGTCCATCCCGATGGAACCGTTCCCCACGCCGGAGAGCAATGGGGCGTTGTCGACATAGACGCTCCCCAGGTTCACAGTTCCGGAAACCGAGGTGGTGGGGCCGTTATTGGAACGATCGACACTGGAGTCAGAGGAACGCACGCTGCCCTCAAGGCTGGTCTTCGAAGCACCTACAACTGGTACGATCCCTATTCACGAACTGCCAGCCCCAACGACCAGAACGGACACGGAACTCACACCATGGGAACCATTGCTGGACGGGCCAACGGCATCGGTGTTGCCCCAGCCGCAACATGGATTTCATGCAAGGGTTGCGACTCCAGCGGTTGCACCGAAAGTGCTCTTAAGACTTGCGGTCAGTTCATGACCTGTCCAACCAACACAGCGGGTAGCAGCGCCGACTGCACTAAAGCACCTAATGCAGTTAGCAACAGCTGGGGAGGAGGTCAAGGAGACACCTGGTACGACCAAATCATCGCCGGCTGGTCTGCTGTACAAATTGCTCCTCTTTTCTCAATCGGTAACTCCGGGCCTACCTGCGGATCCGCCAACTCTCCAGGAGATTCTACGGGCGCCATCGGCGTCGGATCCACGACCCAAGCCGGCGGTCTTTCTTCCTTCTCCAGCGTTGGCCCAACCTACCGTGGAAACAGAATTAAGCCCGACATTGCTGCCCCAGGGTCCGCCGTCGTGTCCTCCTACTACTTGTCCGACACTTCCTACTCCACTTTGTCCGGAACCAGCATGGCTTGCCCCCACGTTGGAGGTTTGGCTGCTCTTCTGTACACTGCTCGTCCCAACTTGACCGTCCCTCAGCTCAAGGCTGCCCTTCTTACTGGAGCTCAACGAGTGACTTCCTCCGGGAGAAACTGCGGAGGCATCTCCGAAGGAACCTACCCGAACCACCACGTCGGACAAGGACGCATCAACGCCGTCGCATCTCTCAACTACGTCATGAGCTTGTAAAACAGTTAAAGGCAGTAGAGTAGCTCCATGAAATCATGTTCGAGGGGAAATTGTGATCGACAGTTTATTTTAAATGATCATATTTTCCCCCGACCACAATTTCACAAACCTGCTCTAACTTTCATACGTTTCCAAGCACTATTGATCATATGGTCAACATGCATATTATTTTTTACTTATTGTATCTGTACACTGCGATGAGTTTCAAAATTTTAATTTTGTTTTGTCACTTGAATTATGTTTGAATTGAAATTTGCCAAATAAATAAGCCCCAAAATATACATATAATTAAGTCTGGACAGTTGGTTTTTATATATTTTGCATTCTGCTCCTCTTGACTCCACAACTGCTACAACTTTACTTTGATAGATCGCCTTCTAAAAGTTTTTGAACTGAAATAAGAAATCTACAGTATATACTTAACTACCTACCTACAGATTAAATAAGCGTTCATTTATTAATTTCAGTATTCCAAAGATTGCTTTAATATTACAATTAACGCATTGTTATAGCGCATCATTATTCGTGTAGTGGGCTAACTTTACTTGTCCATCGTGTCTCGAGTCTGTGCGTGTTAACTCATTTAAATAAGTAGCTTTAATTTTATTTAAATGAAAATAGACTGCAAATTGTAATGTATATAGGTATTCAGCCATTCGTCCTTGCTTTGATTTCACAAAACATATACTAACGAAGTATGTAATTACTACATACAATAGGACTGCCAGTGATGCGTCCTTGGTGAGTAAAAATACACGAAGCACAGTGTCGACACAGCTTTAAAAATACATACTGAAAAGAATCGAGTCAGATAAGCGCACTCGTCAGTAACTACAAAATAATTATATTTTAATGGCATTAACACACTGTACTCACTGTCAACTGTAGACTTGTATAATGAGGTGCTGGAACAACTGATAAGAAGACCGTGGACGTTAGACTGCTCAGAGGAACTATGACAAAGTCCATAAAGCTTCAAGCATGTAATATTATTTTGTTTGTACAAGCTATGAATGCCCAGTGGTGGATTGCACTGGTATATTTACAGATACGATGATATTATTCTTTTATAACATTTTAATATGCCTACCTGGTCATACAGTTGTTTGAACATTACTACAGAATAATAAATACATCGTCAGTAAATACGAGATACGCAGACAGGTAGTACAGGTACAGAAACGCTTACGCAATTTTTCAGGAAGGACACTACATACACTGTTGACGGTATATTATTAGAATAAAAGTGTGTGACAGTACATCCAAGTAAATCAAGCCTTGCAAACCATTTCCAATAATTCAAAACTATCCCTGTACCTATCTTTCTACTTATCAGGGAAGTAAATATTTGTTGAAATACAGAGTCAATTTACAATTATACTTTACAATTGTCACGGCCAAGACTATTTGATTTGCATTTTTCTCACCAACTCCTCCAGCGGTGTTTGGCGTGTGACTTTTGTGCTAATCTACGCAATAGTTAAAACTCGTAATCTGAATTTTTGAATTTAGCCGTGTGTATTTGGGCTAAGCAAGCTATTCAAAAAATTGGAAACGGGGATTCTTTCTTAAATCCAATTAGTAATTAGTGTGTAACACATCATAAAGGATGAGTTGTTGTATATTTACAACGTTGGGCTACATCGCTGCAGTTGCTTTGGTCGGATATCTTCTGAAGGTGTTATTATGGGAAAAATTCAAAGCTTTTCGAACTGAAAAGATGTTGTAAGTCATTTAAACCGAACTACTCTCAAACGATAATCGTTGTTATCATCTTATACAAATAATGTTAGACAACATTGATGTAATTAAAATTGTACAATTCCACATTCTATTCCGTACGTACGTATAATGTTGGTTTAATAAAACTGTCAGAGCTCGTTGGAAGGATACGCCAAAAGATGTGGTAATCGTCCATGGATTCAGAGCAGGGCTAACCATGCCTAATCCATCCCCATTCGTTATAAAGGTTCTAACGTATTTGAGGATGTGTGGAATCAAATATGAGGTAATTGTATCCAATAATAAATTATCGTTTAATGCTAATTGTTCATGTGCTATCATTACGTATACCTACGCTAAAAACTGATGGTTTGCGTCTGTTGCTGACTGTGTTCGCAGACTGATGATTCGTGTCCCTTAGGTCCCAAAGGAAAAGCTCCATGGATTTCTTTGAATGGCGAGCATCTTGCGGATTCTCAGCTGATCGTCGAGTTTCTATCAAAGTATGTGGAAATTACTGTCAAAATAATAATCTCGTTAAAAGTTTACTGTTACAAATGTCTGGGGCGAAGGGAGGATTCCCACTGTGTCCCACTCATGAATGAGTCACAAGGAATTATTAAGAAATAATGTTTCCGGTATTCTTACCGAATGAAACTTCCGCTCGTGTAAGCCCTAGCTTTTAATAATAAATTGAATTAGGAAACTTTTTGTGTCCGCAGGAAATTTGAAAAGGATTTCTCTCACAATTATACCCAGGAACAACTGGGAGTAGCAAAGTTGATTCGAGTGGTCCTAGAGGAACATACGTTTTGGTGGGCGACCTAAATACATCCTTCTTCCTATTATCTACTTAATAGTACCTAGATTACATTCTCATGTTAAAAAATCCGATACATGGTTTAGTATGATTTATGGAATGAAAGCTACTTCATAAAACTGATTCAACAAATTTATACAGTTAAGCTTATTTGTGTGGGTTGGGTTGTTCTGATCTATATTAAATTTGTGTACAGGGGTGTTGCTTTGGAGCGATTTGCCTATGGAGGAAAACATTATGTGAATCAAGTTATCGATTTGCCTGTACCTTTCGTCTTCGTCTTCAAGCCGTACATGGACTGGGTAATTAATAATAGAAGTAAAGCACAGGGAATTGGACTCCATAGTCAAGAGCAAGTTGTTCAGTTCATGAAGACAGACTTGTTTGCAATCTCTGCTGTTTTGGGAACCAAGAGATTTATCTGTGGAGATGAGCCTTGTGAAGAGGACTGCGCAATTTTTGGGTTCCTTTCTCAATGTGTCTGGGGTTTACCTCATTCTCCCTACGAAAAGCTAGTCAAAGGTACTTTCACATAATCTAATTTTACGCTCCACCTCCCTTCCTTTTAGTACATTATTCTTTCATTACATTATGCATGCGCTTCGCTTCGGCCCCAAGCCAAAATCACTACTAGCACCAGTGCATCTTGATCTTGCAAACACACACGCCCGGACTATTATCCTTCGAGTTGGAAACATAACGCATCTTACTTCTCAACGAATTAAATACAAAATAAAATAAAAAATGCTACCGACAACCGAGTACTAACCTATTCTCTTTGTACTTACACTTGCTATTTTAGAGGAGCTCAAGAATCTGGAACAGTACTGCTTACGAATGAGAGAAAAATTTTGGCCCGACTGGGATCAACTTCTTCTGAAGAAATAAAGAACTCTTCGTCCTTTCCTGTACTATATAAATATTTGATTACCTGCCTACACAATTAAGAAACTACATACCTACTTACATGTATGTGGTAACATTCACCTACAAATGGATTGATACCTACGAACTTGGTTTAGACATTCATTATAAAGACCCATTTACTTGCATTATTAACTCTTTGTCACTTGCATTACATGTTTTCAGTGTCAATAAATTGTGTGTTGAAATTATGCCCGAACGCCTAACCGAACTAAAGTGGCCACAATAACTCACTAGTCAGTGAATGTAAAGAATGAAATGCAGTACTATTACCCAGGTTTCGTGGAAGCTTCGTTAATCAGAAACAATTATTACTGAAATTGTATAGGTTTGCAGGTGTAAAGGTTGTAGTGATAGTGGCGTGGTAAATGAAGCCAGAATGGGTAAGGAAATGACAGGATGATCGACCTATGAAAGGTAAAAGATAGATACTGTAGTAGTATTAGGACCAATTGAACATCATTTTTGGTTTTATTGAGATTATTGCGATGAGAGCGAGACAGCAATTTCAAGTTCCCATTGTCCCATTGGTTTTTGTTGTTGTTGTTGTTGGTGTTGTTGTTGTTGTAGAGTTGTTTGTTGGTAAGTTAGTAGTTGGTTTTGGTTTTGTTGGTAAGACATAGTCATAATCTTATTGTAGTATCTTAGCATTATATGTATCTGTATATGTATGTAGATTCTTTTAAGATTTAAACGTTCTTAAATATATCTATAATTATCATATCATCTTATTATCTTAGATATATATAGAATGTGTGTGCATGAGTTGTCTGTCTGTCTATATTTTTTTCATTTTTACATTATAATGTTGATTTTTTTTTATTGATTTTTTTTTAAAGTTTTTATTTTTCCTTCTCCTTGTCCTTTTCTTTCTTGTCAGGTTTAAATTCATCTGGGTCCCGAAGTTCGTGCCACTGGGCAATAGGTCGTCGTGGGGTGTTCACCATTGCCATCCAGTGCTCTCGTCCTTTTCCTTCTTGATTAGGACCCACGGCCACCTATTCGAATATGAGTCACACATTTCATTTTAGTCATTATTTTACAAACTTTACCTATAGGTTACGTATACTTTAATCTATTTCTCCATGAGTAGAGTTGATTATAGTGACAGGGACAGAATAATTTACCTTTCCGATTGGATCGCAAGTTCCAATACGATCGTAGTCAAGAATCGTGAGAATAACATGACATTTGGGTAGTTGTTCAGGTGTGATCTCAAATGTAAAGGACTCGTTAAAATATGGATTCAGCGTGTTCATCTTCACCGCAGTCTTTTTCTTTTTAAATTTCTTCCCATTCATGAACAAATTGATCTTGACGAAGGGATCTGACAAACCGCCAAAGTCCATCTTTTTCAGATTTTTAGCTTCAATTATACAAATGGTCAACTTCCCTGATGTTGGTACATAGCGAAGGGAAAAGCATACTTCTCCAAGGGCTTGCTGTAGTTGTGAATAACACACACAAAAAAGAACAAACACGTCACAAACAAAGACTTACACGATACTTTCCAATAAGGATTGATAAAGGGTCCAAGAATACTTACCGAGTTTTCATCAAATGGTGGATCCAAATCTTTCCAACCTTCAAAGGGAACTGCCAAATCAATTTGACACATGACCACTTTTACTTCTCCAATTTGATCATGCTTTGAAAATCTAGAAAAATAATATGGAGCATTTATTTCAACCGCTTTTTCCCTTAGTCTCTGAACAACATGCAGTATAAATACATGTAATTGACAGAAATATGACAATATTAAGAATAAATATTGAACTACAGTATTCATTTTGATGTGATCTTTCAACCCTCTCTTGATTAGTAACAAGTCCAACAATGACAGAAATGCTCGAATTAATATCTGTACTGACAACAATTATTATTTGGTGGTGGGGGTAAAAGCAATTGAGCATACTGAGTAAATGATTAAGTGAGTTAGGGAAATGATTGCTTAATTAAATTACTGAGCTGCTGGTTGTTTAGAAGCCATATCAAGATATTGACAATTATCAAATCTAATCATCGTCAAGTTTAAGAAAGCATTTGAGAGTTGATAGGTTGATACAGAATAAGAACATGAGAGTACAAGAATGAAATATTGGATCCCTTGACTTCTCGCCTGGACAGCTGAGGGGTCAAGAAGATCAAATAGAAGATAGACAGAGAGAGAGAGAGAGATTCAAGGCAATTAAAAATGGAAGTAGAGATTTTGTGGGGGCGAGGGGGGTGGAGGGTTGAAGGGTTACACAAAAGGCAGCGGCGGTCACGTACTAAAATACACACATTGAAATTGAGTAATTATAGAAATGGTCACACACAGAAAGGCCATCAAAGATCTTAATTTATAATTAGTACTGACTTATCTCAAGGTTATACGCTACTAATTCACTTGTACGCCACAAAGCCAAAAAAACAAAAGCATCACGCTCCTCAGCTCTTCCTCTCACCCATCATCATCTCATCATCATCATCATCTCAGCATCATCCGTATAACTTATCGGTCGTTGATTTATTACGAAATACTAACAACTAATCCTACCTCCTGCGTCTACAAAGTTTGACAAATTGAGCCATCATCCCAATTAAATAGCTAGTAAAGGTCTCATCTGTGATCCTTTGTAAAGTAATTAAGCTAATAGTCAAAGCCAATGTTGACTGTTGACTGTGTGAGGATAATTCAATTATTGTACTCGACAAGTTTTTGTGTAATTAAGTAATTGCAGAACGACTGGTGCCATTGCATTGGCAAAAAGGCAAAGACCACATTACATTCAACATTGGTTTCCGTTTGTCTTTTGGGTTTGGCAGATTGGCAGTGGTAACTTTATCATTCATAATTACTTTTTAATTGGGATATATTTTACCTCGTGCTCTAATTTTAGTACGTGCCCTACATACTGTGTACGTATCATTACAAGTTAGTAGTAGTAGTAGTACAAACTAAAGGACAAATTGACAAAATGACAAAAAAAAATAATAAATAGTAAATATATATAGTATGGTAATTAGTAATTATGAATATAATATTACTACTAGTAAATAGAAAATGTTTAAGAATTGGTTGGGAGAAAGTTTAAAAAATGTTTGGTTTATGTTATATGTTTTGTATGTATTTTTGTAAATGGACCTGTCAAAATCGAAAACTTGAATCATCAATGTTTTGCACATGATCTCGGCAAATGGATTATTCTTAAAGACGAACGTCTCATCAAACTGTGGATTCAATGTCCCTCGATGAACTTTTGTCTCAAACTTTTTCTTCTTATTGTCAGCGAAAAAGACCTTGACATAAGGGTCACTCGTTCCACCTGAATCCATAGCCTTGAGTTCCGTCGCTTCAATTATTGTCACTGTAAGCTAATCAACGACACAACAACACCATACTCAACAATCACGCCAAAATATTTTTTTTAAGAAAAAATGATTTTTTTTTTGTACTTTACAGCTAACAAGATCTGTGGTGGTGATCAACGAACGGGTGCGATTATTATGAATTTCCTGAAAACGTGACCACCATACCAGAGGTACCAGACTGAATTAAAGAATTACTAGTACATAGTAGTATTGACTGTAGAAGAGTGTTTATATAATTATTTATAAAATTACTGCATGGATCCACACACTGAAAGCTACGACGACAGCGTTGCATTATATCTATCATATAATATATATATATATAATATAGTCAATAGGTACATAGTAGTAGTGGGTAAATAACTATGAAGAAGAAATGAAGAATGAAAAATTAAGGCATGGGTTTTAGAATGTAAGGTTCCACAGCAAGTGCTCCACCAAAAAAACAGAGAACATAATTAATTAATTACAGTTGGCAGTCAGTAATGGAGTTAATAGTAAGAAATTGGAAATTAATCGAATACCGCTTATTGAATTAGTATCAAGGATTCTAACTAACAATCAAGTCCCAAAAGTCTGCTCGCTCGCTGAGGCATTTGCTTCTAAAACTACTGATATAGCAGTAGCCGATAGATAATAAAAATAAAATGTGTAATTAATTATTATGCAAATTACAAACTTGCCACAAACAAGACAGTCATTTAGCAGTGATCCTATAATCCTACTTACCCAGGTGTATGATATAAATGTACATATGTCAGTGAAGGGTCAGTCCTAATGCTTGGGTCATTATTAATTTGGTGAATAGTTATTAAATGGTGAAGTAAAGTAAAGAAATGTGATTACATGAGTTGTGTTAAAGTCGTATTCAAGTTTATATTTGAGTCGGCCAAGTTTCTCAACTTCTTCGACTTTTTCTTCTTCCTCCTCGACAGCCGTCTCTTCTATGTCCTTCATGAGTTCAGAGTCATCCGCACCCGGTTTCCCAAATCCGAATTTCTTCCCTTTCTCACTACTCCGGAACTTCTTCCATTGCCTCCGTAAACAGAAACAACAGCCCAGAATTAAGACTATCACAATACCGATTAGAATTAGTACGATCCCCCAAATTGGTATGTGTGTCTTGTCGGCGGCTAAATGTATTGCTTTGTCTCCTATCTCCTCCATCTTCTCCAACACTTTTTGTCCCATACCGGGACCAGGTGGCTCCGTGACGACCGGCTCACTCGTTGTTATCGCCGCCCCTTCCCCGGCCAACTCCGGCTCTTTCGTACTACTACTCTTTGAGTCCAAGGAACGAATAAATCGCCCCAGTTCTTCATCGCTTCCATACCAAGCCCCTGTCGATCTGGGTGCCATCCTCACTGCCTGGAAAATTCATTTTTTAATCAATCTTTTAATTTTTGACCTTTTCGAAACGGTACTAGGTATATCTAGTTTTAAAGCTTTTTAAAAACGATAGTTTCTTGTTTTGACCTGTTTGAAAGTGTTAATTACATGTTTTAACCGTTTTCAAAATGTTAATTTCTAGTTTTGACTCTTTTGAAAGTATTAATTACCAGTTTTAACCGTTTTAAAAATGTTAATTTCTGGTTTGACTCTTTTAAAAGTGTTAATTACCAGTTTTAAACCGTTTTCAAAATGTTTATTTCTAGTTTTGGCCGTTTTAAAAGTGTTAGTTACTTGTTTTAACCTTTTTGAAAATGTTAATTTCTAGTTTTGAGCGTCTTGAAAAAAGTTAATTTGTAGAACACACACACTTGTGAAACATTCATTCCACGGTTTCTCAGTTTCGAATGGGTTAATACAGCCACCTACTTATAATAGCATGTGAATTCATTGCAAGCTTCTAGTTTTTAACGCCATAAAATAGCCTTTAAGATTTTTAAGTATTCAAAGTAGCTTTTTTTATAGTCTCATTTTCGTTCCTGGCCATTTCTTGAATAGTGATGCATGTATACGCTGCATAAGTACATACCTTTTTTAGCAGTACTGATACAATTATTAAATGTACCTAGGTGCATATGGCATACTTTTATTCACCGTTAAAAGTATATATACAAGAGTAGTAAATCATGTTGGTTATTGGTTAGTCGCCATACTAGGTATCTTACTATCGTGACCTTATCGCTTGTCAATGAAAAACTTATTGTGTCACAAGATCACATGTTTAATGACATAAATGAACTCTCCCGTCATACGGAATCGTCGCCTCCAGAACCAAGAGGGAATATCAAGACTTTGAAGCTCAAAGTTGTAGACTCGGTTTTATGCTTTAACAAAACACTCGCTACCTTTTTGCTCTGTGTCAATTGACGGTGGTATTTTACTATTATGATAGCATTATCTACGAGTTTGTTGAGCCATGTTGTTGCAGTTTACGACTTGTAGTAAAAAACAAAGAAAGGAAGAGAAAGAAGAAAAAAAGATCTCTTGGGCTTGAATTTGATTATGTTGAGATTGATATGCAATCAACATGTCTTATTGTTTTGATAGCTCCTGGAAGTATAGGTATTAGTATGTCTGTCCATTCCCTATTTTGGTTGGGAGAGCCTACTATGTATGCAGTCTAGTCTCCCCATTTTTTTCCAGTTAGTCAGAATCTATTATTTTTTATATGCTACGTAAGTACGTGAGTGAACATGGAAATGGAGCCCTTGCCCTTTTTTAGGTGGGGTGGGGTAGCATAGTAGTATTCTCTCTCTCTCTCGTACGTTTTTTTTCATCTCCGTTTGCCAACATGAATGTACTATGTAGATACTTGTGTACTTGGGCGGTAATCTCTAAGGAATCTGATTGAAAAAGAAGTGAACTGAACGACAGCCAGGAACGATCTGGACTGAACTGGACATGGAAGAATTCAACAGCCGAGCCAGTCAAAATAATAAAACTTTCCGCTAATCAAAAATAAAAGGTAAAAAATATATACATGTACATGCCACGTTCCTTTCCTTATTGATAGATTGCTTACGCAAGTCAAAAATTACAACAACTCCGATTTTGTAAGTTGCTTCACGTGATTTGTACGGCTCATCTCGTATTAATAGACATTGCATTTTTTTAAGTCTGTATTTTATGAATGTTGGCCAACGTGATCGAAGCTTATCAGGAAAAGACACCCTGCATCGTGTTTTGAAATACATATAACTATTAACATAACAACAATGTGTATTGTTTCTATTTTTGTTGTGTGCCCACACGCTGTATTGATATTTTTAGAACCAAGAAAATATTTCGATCACATTTGCTAAAAAAAATCCAGGGCGTTTGCCATAGTAGAAGTTAGGCGCTCCTAATTTATATTTTCAGTCAGGTTTGAATTGCTGCTACAGGGCTCACTTCACTCCTACAGATTCGGCCACCTTGCTTGAAATTGGATTGACGGAAGGTGTATCACACTTACATTCTGTGCAAGTGTGGAGTGCATAATACATTATTTGACGAGGTTGCGTTGAATGGTTAAAATTGAGATTGAAATTGAAGTCTGGCTCTGTCTATGTGAGAAGAGAGAGTGTATGTGTGGATTCATTCCGTTCCAGTGCAATATCCGTAAATTAAACGTCGAGTGTAAAAAGTCATTGATAATTTATAAATTAATCCTGTAATTTGATTCGCCTCTTATATGTGTTTAGATTGGAGAGAAAATTGTGTTAACTCCAGGGGCCATCTTTATGTTTCCTACATCCTCCATTCGATTCCATGCATTGATCCAGTGATTCGAGAGAGTGAAGCTGGAATTCCGTTCAAGGTCAACTTATACAACGGCCACTCCTACTCCCACTTTTCCTACTCCTTTCTTTCAACAAACTAAACACCAGCAGCAGAAGCACCAGCAGCAGCAGCAGAGCACAACTAGACTCACACACACATATCAACCATCTTCATTTCACTCCCAATGTACACAGAGCGAAACCTGCACAGGAGGAAAAACGAAAAGCCAGTTTGGCACAAAGGCCAGGGCAAAAAAGGCCATCTAAACTCCCTTTCTTTTTCTTTTTTCTAACAACTTTTCCCCCATTTTATTTTGACGTTTCAATTTTCTCGTCCCTTCAATGAAACATTTACCTCTCACCATCACTTAAACTACCCAAAAAATTCTCAATTCTCCTGCACTACATTAAACCTGAGCTGAGCTCCTTGACTTTCCTTTCCTTTTGCTGTGGTGGTGTGGCTATCAATTTTTTAGACATTTTTTTTAGAGCACTCCACAAATTGTTCCGATTTCTATCCATGCTCCAAGACACGTCAGTACCACGAACCAACCATGATAAACCGAATGTATGTAGGTACGTATGTAGCAGCTCCCTATCTAAACTCGGTAGGTTAAACTGTAAATCCTAAGCTGGGAAAAATCTTATCCTAGGAAATCAAAAATGCAATTGTTAGCACAATTATTCACTTCAACTTTCCACGTGCTCCTTTCCCAATTATGATTTTAATCGCAGGGCTTTCGAACTAAAATAATTACTCGTGCGTAATTCTTCTAATTTGATGATTTTACTTAGTAATTTCGTTTCACCCAAGTTTCATTACTTACGACCGTAGGTACTCATACGAAAGTGAAATCTATCCAGTGAAATAATGTCGCTCGTTCGTAGTGTGCGAGTCAGTATAGTTGACTGGGCTTGGTTGTGTGGGTGGATGGACAAACAAGTGATGATAGAGTGAGAGGTGATAGAAATGTAAAGCTATTGCTTTGGAAGCAAATTTAGTGAATGAATTAGTAAACACTAAAAATGAAAATCTCTTGAATCCCTAACTATTCAAGTTGCTTTCCCTTTCACATTCTTCTGCTTCTATTTCCATTTCCATTTCATACAACTCACTTCACACTCACTCCTCGGTCGACAAGTCTCAAGATAGACGTTATTGATTAGAAAAATAATTATTAATGCGGATAGTGCCTTACACACCACAGAGAGAGAGAGAGAGAGAGAGGAACGAACAACTTGAACGCGCTCAATGCTCCACTCCACGCTTTTTCAAGTACATTGTACATACATGAAAAGCCCGCATGCTGCCTATTTATCATCCTCTTTACCTATATAAACCCTTCAAAGTTGTAAAATACATAAAAATTCTATTTCTATTTCCATTTCTATTGTGCAGGGGCAAAAAGATAAACAGTCGTATCTCTAGTCCTATAGTTGTACCTACTGAGCCCAGCCTTCTCTGTAAACTACCTTGCCCATGCTATTAGTACCTATTTTATATTACAAAGCACTATTTACAGTGAGTGCTCGTATGTTTGAAGGTTTGAAGGTTTTGAAAAGGAAATGGGTAGGTATGTATATATATATGGAGCGATAGGAGAGTGATAGAATGTGGAATTGAATGGAATGGAAATCTTAAGAAGGGTTGCCAGAGCTGCGTAATGTCGGCAGAAAATAAAGGTTAGTATTGTTGATAGTTGGGTGGTGGTTGAGGATCAATACTTCACAGATATATACCCACCCATATCTACGATCAGATTCTACCCACTACTATATCAAAACTAGGAGGTGGTAGGTATAGTGTATATATCCTTGTAGATTGACTGTAAAGCCCACTTAGGTAGGTACATGTATATGCAGTAAACTACACCTATAACTCCTGTCTCTTCACTATTTATCAATTAATTATGTATACTATAACATCTAACCGTAAACTCGTCCCAGCCCAAAGAACATGTCGAGTCTCACACCTCCTTCCCCATGCAGGAATAGTAGAAAGCATCCCACTTCCAGTCTCTTTCTACGTCCACCATTAAAAATCTACGACCACGATTTATCCAGTAATGTGACCAAATCACCAACCAAAAACTAAAAGTATGATTATTATTATTGAGAGGGGATTTTCACCGTGTCCGGAATCCGGAATCCGGATCCGCTCGCTAATTATACAGCTCGTCGCCCCACTGCCTGTGACAATGAATGGTGGATGTTATAATATTGCATATTGGTCTACACTACTACTGTCGAGTGTAGCCTCCACTCCCAGCCTCAACCGCCTTCTGCTGTGTGCACAGATAGTAATAGGTAATAGGAGGTAATTGATATTGGGAATGGTTTGGTGATTGAGTTAATTGGGTCTAATCGTACAGTGTGTAGTGGGAGGATAATATTTATATGTTTTGGGCTCCGGCTGAGCGAGAGAGAGAGAGAGAGATTCCCGAGGATCTCAACATGGAAATTACTGGCACGAATTAGAGTAGAAATTGAATTATCAATCAGTACGACCATGAGCACAGAGTCAGAGTCCACGCTGGAGGACTGCTTTAACAAGGACGCGAGACGGAACTGCCTTACAACAACTTGACTATAATGAAATGATGGTTGTAGTTTAAAAACAGATTTAAAGAGATTTAGAGAGAGAGAGAAAGATATAAAGGATAGCGTAAGCTAAAGGACCTACCTGTAACGTATGTACGTTTCAATAATGAGATTTCCCTTCGTTACTCCTGTTGATCCATTGAGATAGAAATTAAGTTAAGGGGATGGGGAGGGGGGAGGATGGACAATGGTTTTGGAGGAAACAATGTCGTAACAATGGAGTGACGAGGGTGTGGAAGAAGATGAAAATTGTTCCAAGAGGAAGGAGAGAGAAAAAGTAAAGGAAAACTTGATCTTGTCGTTGTGATATTTTTTTTTTGTTTTTGTCCAAAGATACTGAGAAGTACTATGATTTTGGCGTGACGAGGTAAAGTTGGACTGTGAATTTGGAAGAATTTTTGATGGCTGTTTTTGTGTGAGTGTGTGAGGGAAATGTTAGACTTTCGTTGTTTTGTCGTTGCTCCAAAGTGACTGTATACATATGTGTTTATTTTTGCCCGTGCAAAAATTTTCGAGAGAAGAACTAAAAAGTTGAAGTTGACTTGACTGCGTTATTTCTCTGAGGAAGCAAAAAGTAAGTCGTGTCGTGAACGACTACTTTCTCCTTCTCTCTCTCTGGCAACCACTTCACTGCAGTCTTCTCCTTCTTCCCATCACGAGTACAGAGTTACAGACCAAACAACCCAAAACCAGGCCAATCCATAAGAACCTCCCCCAAAACTTCCCCCTCCACGTCGTTCCCCCCAAAAAGGCCCTACCCCACTCCTTCCTACACTCCTACATACATACCTTACATGCCCATACACCGCTCCGACCAACATCCTTTCCTTTTCTCCATCCTCAGCCCTATACAACGACCAAACTCTCACTTCCAACAACTCGGCTTGTGGCGGAGCAGAGCAGAGCAGAAGAACCAAAGGCAAAAAGACTCGAGCCTCTCTCTCTCTTTCTCTATGCACGGCAGCATAGGCAGCTCCACGATCCTCATCTATGCTCTCCCTGCTCCTACAGACTTCGGAGAGACGGAGACCCAAAAGCAGAAAATCTAGGAAACCGAGCTAGTAGGGAAGTGTACATATACGATCCTACAAAACAAGCATCCCGACCATCCCATCCCACATTTCAACATCCCAAAATCCCAATTCACCATTCAACATTTACCATTGAGGAACAGAGCAATAGGATCTTAATATTATTCACAACTTTCTCCTTCCCTCGTTTCTCCTCTTTTCTCCCCGTACTCCTTTTCCCTCGCGCTTTCTCCCAATTCATAATACACATGAGCTTTCTCTAACAATTCCTTCTCCTTCATACGAAATAATCCCAGTTTGACATGCAACTATTTCAATACGCTTTTATTTATTCCGGTGTGCACCAACATTCTCCGAACATACACACACACACACACTAAAATTGTGTGTAGCTTATAGGTATACACAGCTACTAGTATAATCTATAGGCCCATCAGGTGAAAGGTCTTTTCTTAGCTCCCACCGTCGTCGTTTTCGTCCTCGTCATCCACACACTAGAGAAACGAACTTGAATGCCAACCCCAATTCCAGGTCCAAAGCGCCACACATGAGCCGCGGGTAGTTTTTATGACGTCTATTTAGATTTTCCTCCGGCCACGTCCTCGGGAGCAGTGAAATGAGTGGATCGGTCGTCGGTCATGACTCGAGGTGTTCATAATTACACCCACATGGAAATTAGAGCAGCTCCAGAGGCAGAGATGGATTATTCATAAGTGCAATTTGGATGGATGGCTAAATGAGTGCAGTCATGGGTGTTTGCGTGCCTTGCCTAGCTCACAAAAGTGGGGAAATGGAAGGAATGGGAATTGAAATTGGCATTGGATCGGGAAATCTCGGGGATGAGGTGTTGTAGCATTGCACGAAAAGCGCATTTGATGAGCATGACATATTTTATATGGACTTTTTTTTCTTCTCTCCCCTTCCTATCAAGACCAGAGATCCAAAAGGCTCATGTAGAATTAAATTTGACAAAATGATATTTTTGACGACTGCATGGATTTTATGGGGAGATGATTGTATTGGGAAGTTGCGTAGAAGACACCAAAAGCAAGGCAGGAGGAGAAGAAGAAGGAAAAGGAGTGGAGCAGAGCAGCGGCCGTCGCGGTGTCTGGCTCCCGAATCCGAATCACTCCTACTGCAGTATCTAGGGTGCCAAATTTCACCGGTTCCACTCACACAGCCACCAGCACCAACATCACAGCCAGAACCAGAACCAGCACCAGAACCAGAACCAGTGCAATGTCATGAAATTTAGTGCAAGAGTGAAAGAGAGAAAGTTAGAGTATCTGCTACAACTATACACACACACACACACAAAGAGATATTCCATACATCCATGTAGGTACGTCCAAAGCTCATGTAGCTCTTATCTTTCCCTAGTACAGATAATAAAACAATGTATTTTATGCGTGTACATAATCAAAAGTACCTACAATGGTCAGTTCAGAACGGTATTTTGCTAAATTCTTTTAATTTTTTCCAAATAATGGTCTCAAACTACCATTGATAAAGACTCCAGTACTGTCAAAAAATGGGTAGGGAAGGTTGGACTGGAATTGCGTGAACATAAAGTGAGGACGGTGTGAACTGTAAATGTAATTTTAAAGATTAACGTTGCATGCTTGCATGGATGCATGCAAGTGTATTTATGTTACCATGTAACTCTGTACACTCTACTTGTATTTGAGTTGGCAAAGGAACTATAGAAGAAGATAGAAGCGAAAGAACTTGAAGGGAAAGGAGGAGAAAGTTTACGTAGGGAAACAAACTTGGCTTGGGCTACTCGCTGCTCTGCTGTGTTCTGGTCTGGTCTGGTCTGTTCCATCTATGACGTGGGCTGTTGGCTCTTCGCATGTTTTACTTGGCGTTTTCCTTGTAGTTTGTAGTTGTAGCTTTGAGCGGAGGGAAGTTACACACATACAAGGTTGAGCAATGAGCATTGGCGTCTCGCGCTCATGTTCATGTCACCCTGCATTAAACCCTCTTTGACTACATAACATAAGTCGTTCATACACTTTCATGCTTTTCCAGAAATCAAAGTGAAGCCTGCTCTGTACACACAGTACATGAGTACCTACCTACATACGAAAAAAAATGAAAGAACAATCAGCTGGTACTAGTACTGGTTCTGATACTGATACTGGTGTGGCCAAAAGGAAAGGGAAAAAACCCAGCCAACCTTCCAATTTTTCAGTTTCAGTTTCAGCCATTCAGACCAGAAGAAGAGAGACAAGTCAAAGGCAAAGGCAAAGCCCTGCCGAAGCCGAGAGTCAATGTTGTGAAAGAGCTTTAAAAGTTTTTCTCGGTGAACAGAGCGGAAGTCACGAATTTCCTAGAGCCCCGTACGTATAGCCTTGAGAGAGAGAGAGAACACTAGACCGAGAGACCGAGACCGTCTCTCTTGTAGTAACTACAGTACTTTGCCCACATTATGTATATAGGGATCACGTACACACTTGGCTTGTACTGAACTAAACCGGCTTGGACTGCATTGAAAGGGACCGTGGCTGTAATGGAACGGGATGGGATGATGATGATGATGATGATATGAGGAACGATAACGCTTTTCCCCTGACAGCATAAAATGCAAACAGTTTTGCTACTAATAACAATCCAGTGAATCTACTCAATCCTCCAAGTCGGAATGTCGAATGGGAATGCATGCATGCATGTCCCTTCCATTCCCATTCCATTCCCTTCCGTTCCACTCTATACACTCAATATGGTGTGCCTACTGAATATTTTTGAATGGGGAAAGTGGAAGGAATGGGCAAAAAAGGTAGAAAATCTAAACCATGTAAAAATAAAAAGGGAATTTGTACGAGACAGGCGAGAAGTGTGTGGTGGTGGGCTTGGGAGTGGATTGGTATCAAGACTAGAGTCTAAGCTTGGATTTTTTGGATTTTGATTTGATTTGAAATGAAATAAAACGGCTCTTCTCATCTTCCTCCACGCAAACCTTTCAATTCCATCTGGTGAAACATTTCCAAGGCTCAAACGTTCCTTTCATCCTCATTCTCAAGCGTCTTCACCCATCTAATCCTATCAACCTTTATCATATTTCATGGAAACTTATGTATAGTCTCCGTCACAGACTCTTCACAGGGAAATCAACTGCAGCTCGTCTGTTTGTATTTGGAAAGTGTAAAGTTTCCTACTTTTGGCATGTAACGTCACTGAAGGAGAAAAATAACTCAACTTTTTCCTTGGAAAGTTTCCTGTGTACATATGTACACAATGTACAGTTATAACTATGTATTACGTGCATAGGTATCTGCATATCCAGTCAAAAATTAGTTAGTATACCTACTTTTACAAAAGGAAACTACAAAGGCTGATTTTCCCTTGTTTAAAAGTAGCTATGCTCATATACAAAAGGGAAATAGAGAAAATGTTGATATGCGTTCTTGCACCTTGAACTAGCCGTGTTGTGAAGTTCTTGGCAACACTTGGCATGATCTGAGCATTTACAGTTATTACAGCAATAGTAACCAACCATCTTTTTGATGCCAGACTGACTGTCCGCAGAAGTTTGCCAATAATGCTCTCTCTCCCTCTGTCAACTGTTCATAATATAAGTTGTTGACTAAATAAAGTCGAAATCAATGTGACCTTCCTTCATCCATGGATTAAATCTAGCGATCCACAACAGCATTGCTCACAGCCAACAAAGTTAAAGAGTGAAAGAAGAGGAAGCGAGTGCCAGTTTAGTGGGTGGTCATATGTGTTTAGATTATTATAGACGTGTTTCTACATAATAGAGAGAGAAGTAGGATCCCGCATGCCAGCCAACGAAGCGGAGGTACATATATACATACATGCATATATACCTACGTCTGTCTCCCCGCATGAAAGAAAGGAGCTTTTGGCTTTATAGGACGTTGCAGAATTTTATAAATGGAGACGAACAAGACCAAAGCACCAACCAACCGACCCACCGACCAACCGATCTACCCACCGACAGCGGAGAGTTGCAGAGAAAGCGTTTCACTTTCCCCTTGCCTTTCTCCACTCTTCTCTCTGGCTCTCTCTCTTTTCTCTTGATCCTGTCAAATCCAGAATCAAGTCAGCTACCATAAAAATAATCTATGTATGTAACACCACCTACCTACAAACCCATATACCTACATTCCCTTCCCTTTTGTGAAGCTATACTTACACCCACCCACCGTTATTATGGATCTACTTTCGCCATTTATGTATGTCACAACCAAGTACATAATTATATAGCTTTTTCCCATCACCGTCCCATCCCATTGATGCTCAAATTCATCTGATAAGGAGCCAAAAAGCCCGTATATCTCCATCTACATATATGTATACAGCCTAAATTTATTTTCATTTTTAAAATTAATGACAGAACACAGACAGGAATGGGGGTTGTTGTCTTATTGGGATTTTATCAGTAAGATGGCTTCAATTTTTTTGTAAGTTTTACAGTGAAAGTTTCCCCATTCTTTTTATTTCCGTAATAAGGGATCTTTTACTATACTTAGGTACTATACATTACACTAATGCTCTGTGTACACCGTATGGGTTAAATAATGGAATCCGAGTAGGTATTAAAAGAAAGACGAAAGATTCATTTCTTCATGGAACTGTACACTTTAGACACTTTTAGACTTTGAGAGTAACAGTAGAGAGCTACGTGTTATTTTACATCGACAGAGAGCGCGACTAGCCCACACATAATACCCGAGAATAAATTATATCTTTGCATTTCGGATTGGGCTTGGGATGGATCCCTTTGGACTTTGGAATTGGAGAGCCTCAAATATTCCAGTGAAAGAAATGAAATTGGAGCAATCAGTCTTGACGTATGTATGTAGCATAGCTTTCCCTTGTCTTTCCCACATACTCTTCTCGTCTTCTATTCCATGAGGCATTTTTAAGATGTGTCGGAAAGTTTTATGAATACATATATGTACCTTATATATCAGCGTACCGACGTTAAGGTTAAGTCAACGGAAGGGAAAGAAAATCGGCTTGGGTTCAATGACGAAGAGGAAATCAGTCCTCCTTTATTTCACAAATGTCTCCTTTGTCTGCCCCTTTTTTTCGTACATTTTTTGTCTGTGTTCTACCAATCAATATTTAGTTAAAGTGTATATATATGGACGTCTTTATGTGTATGATGTAAGGACCTACGTATAAATCTATAATCTATACCTACATTATAACACTAGCATAGGGCAGTACGGCACTACGGCACGACCTGCCACATGTTTATCAGTAACCTCTAGGCAAGAAGACCGTGTTCATTGTACAATACATATGTATGTACGAGAATGTTTGTATGTAGGTATGTATGTACCTCGAACCGATTGAAAAAGTTGATATATTTTTCACGCAATCATCACTTTCCTTTCCGCAGATCACAATAGAACGAACTACTTAGACAATTTTTTGTGTGTGGCCGAATTCTCTCAAGAACTCTCTCGTCATTCAATAGATGCCATCAACCATCATGAATGAGGACGGACAATTTGACAATATTCCAAAATTACGTTTACCTCGTTCAAGTCCAAGTCGAATTCTTGACATTCATGTCCTATTTTTCTTTGTTTCCTCAATTCCCACTAGCCATATATTATATACCTGAAGCTACTCCATACCGATGCGATGGGCGATGCATGTTCATATAGCACTCATTTCAATGCATGCGGATATGACTATGACCCGACCAACATAAATAATGCAATAAAGTGAAAAGTTAATATAAATTGACACGGGTTGACAGACAGGGGATGGAATGTCTTGTGTAGACCAGACTTGGATTAACTGCTTAGACTTGTTTGAAGAGGTTGAATGCCTCTACGACTAACTATAGTAAATAATGGGATAAAAATATAATGCAGTAAATACTCACTGCCACTAGTTTGGTATTTACATCTACGGCAGCAGCGTATCCACCAATTGTAGCTAATGATCTATTATTTTTGAAATACAAAGCCTTCAAAATCGACAAATTGTTTGAGCCTACAAAGTATAAAAATTACGATATTATATTCAAAATTGACCAATACTTTGAGATACAACATTTTACAATTTAAAACTGGGCCGAACACACGTAAAACCTTTCTAGATACGCCACTAATTTACCTCACTAGTCAATAGTGAGTAGGACCTACATAAGTAGGTATGTGTACAAGCTTTTTGCTGATATCTGTATCATGTACGTACATAGGTAGGTAGTTAAAACTTAATCCCAGTGAAATTCCATCGCATTTTTTTATTTTTCCTCTTCCCAAACCGTCTGTCTACATAAATAGATACCTACTACCTGCTCTGTAGTACATTATACCCATTTACTACTCTACGAATTACAATGGAGGCTCACCTAGTCAGAAGGTGTGTACCTAAAGCATAAAAGATACTTGGTGAGCCTCTTGGAGACAGGAAAGGTACAGAAAGAGAGATGCATTATCTCATTTTTGGAGTGCACCCCAAGGGCCTAGCCCTTGTAATTTTATGCAGAAATTGTGCCCACGGCAGTACGTGTGTACTCTGGAATTGTGAAATTATTGTTGGCAGATGACAGGACGGGGAAAGATCATGTCGAGATGCTGTCAGGGAACGGGTTGACGAGATCCGAAATAGAACTGGAGCGAGCGCACGTTCTCATTAAATATCTCCCCTTTGTCCCCTTTTTATTCACCTTTATCTTATTTGTCTACTTTCTTCCGTGAAAGTGTCTCCATACAGGTACTCCGAGCTGAATTTTGTATTAAAAAGCATCACCATTTAAAGAGTATTAAAGAAAATTAAAAATTGAATTTATTATAAAGTTACCCGGGTAGCACTCACGGACCGGTGCAGTGAGAATGTCACTACTACTGCTCGTACAGTTATTTACAGTGCAGAGGAGAAGCAATGGAGCTGGAACGGAACGACGAAAAAAAGTAGTTGGCAGTACTTTTTAGTGTACTGTAAAGTTCAATGGAAAATTCCAGTTCTACTGCTGAGGAAAGCTAGGGCTGTCCATAAATGACGGGTTCAAAAAAAGGGGGGCTGTTGGCCACTCATTAAGCTTTTCGAAACGGTCCTATATGTATCTAGTTTAACAATTTCTTGAAAATAGTAATTTTTAGTACCTATTGAATGGTATTGAAAATGTTAATTTCTATTTCTGAACTTTTTGAAAGTATTGATTTCTAGTTTTAAATGACTTTTAAAATGGTAATTTTTATAGATTCGACTTTTTTGAAAATGGGTTTTGAAGTTTTTGAAAGTGTTGATTTCTAGTTTTAAATGATTTTTAAAATGGTAGGGTGAAGGCTTGCAATTGTGGTCGGCTGATTAATGTGGTAGGCCCCCTTTTTCACCTACTGTCAAATGTCAATCGAAATCTGACATATACTCAATATGAAGTTCGGTACCCGAAGCTTCGAAATCAGGTGTGTTCA
>JAQFZC010000892.1:0-38018 GCA_034695205.1 Dicyrtoma fusca | reverse complement strand
TTAAGTGAAGTAAGTTTAAAATGATTCCCAAAATTTTGTCTAACTCCGAAGATCCTAAAAAAGATCTTGCAATTTATAAAAATAAAGTTGAAGGACGAGATATTTGGACAACTTGAGTTTAAAGTCCTGTAGTTTTCTTAGGTTTAAAACCTTCCAGCTAATATTGACACATAACGTACCCTGGAACAGCTGGCGCTGTTCTTAAAAAAGTTTTTTTTTCAAAAATACTTGGCTTCGGCCAAAATACAATTTTGTATAAGTTGAGAATGCGTAAGATTTATTTATAAAGATACTAAAACGTGGTTTTTCATCAAAATGACAAATTGTACAATATTTCATAAAATTACAATTCACTGAAAAATAGTTAATTTGATTACATCGGTTTCCTGATTGCTACGGGCAATCAGGAGACCGATGTCCTGGTTTCAGGCAAGAGAAGCAGAGCTGTAACGTAGCTACCTTCTGCCAAGAGCTATTTCATCCAGCTTTAGAAATTCTCTGCAATTTGCAATCTTGTGACACTGCTTCTTACAGAATGAGCAGACATTTTCATTCGATAGTGATTCATTATTATTCAAACAGACGTCATTATTTTGTTTTTTCTTATCATTCTTTTGATTCTCTTTGTAACTTTTATCTTCAAACAAATTAATTCTATTTGTTGTAATAAGGGAAGCTGCGGTAGCAATCTCTTCTAACCAGTCGGCGAAATCCCGCAAGTTAAATTTTAGCTTTTTACTTGCTACCATAGCCCATTGCATTTGAAGACTACTAGGCATCTTACTGACAAACTTTCTCAACAAATACGAGTTGTTCAACTGTTCATGACAGTTTAGCAACTCGATATTGGCAACTAAATTCGTAACTGAATTTGAAAAGGCAATATAAGTTTCAGGTTTCCCCTCTTTAGGAGCAGCTGATGTTTTGGCCAGATTAATGAAAGCGTCGATTATCTGATCTGGTCTGCCGAAATTCTGCTTTAACGTCTTAATTCGTGGAGTATTCTGTGTTATGCTCAGCAATGGAAGCATGTCTGTAATCGCCCCGTCTTTCAAAGCATTTTGAAGACAAATTAGGTTTTTATCGTCAGATAATCCACAAGCAGCAGTTGTACGATTGACCATGTTGATAAATAACGGCCATGAATCTGAGTCATTTCCATGAAAAGCATACAGTTTCAACTTCGTATTTGTGCGTACTAAGAGTTGCTGTAGAATATGCTCTGTAGCATTAGCATCAAGAGCTGGAAAACTGCCATTGCCACCTACCGCAGAAGGCTGAATGTAGGAACTAGTGACACCCGTCACAGGCTGAGGTAGGACTCGAACTCCATCTGATGAGTAGCATGTTCCCCCAATTGGAACACTAGTGACATCTGGTGGCGTCACACTTGGCAACTGGAACCCACTTAGGGCATTCACCTTAAGGTTGGTATTGGAATTAACTTGAGGATGCTCATTACTGACATGTCTATATGCATTAGAGGACTGAGCGCCACCTACCGGAGATGCATGGCGTGGCATAGGAGGCAATGACCTTTGACCTCCAACTACTTGGTTAAAGGTAGGAGGGGTAGGTAACCGGAATGATTCATCATTGGTACCTGGATTAGGATTAGGAGGGTTAAAATGAGGATTAAGCATGTACCTCGTAACATCGCTACCCTCTTTCTCACTTAAAACCTGAGAATCATCCTCAGCATCGGAAACTCCAGCATCAGATGGCCCATTTTGATCCAGATCAACGTCTAGACCAAGCATAATCTGAGCTTCAAGCTCTTTTTCATGAGCTTCATCAATCTTAAGTAGCGCCAGTTGAAGTTCTATTTCTTTTTTCTGACGTCTACGCTTCATTTCCCGAACTTGGAAAAGTGCGTCGTGTTGCCTCAATCTGTCTGCCTGACGAGAATTGGTATCTGAGATGGACGACGTCGATGACCTTGACCTTGCATTTGACCTTGACCCTGGATGTAACCTTGGCCCATCTTCGGATGTCACACTTCTTTGTGACCTGTGCCTTGACACCACTGTCCTTAGTGTGGTCGCCTCAGAGCTGGCTGACCCTTCACGTGACCTTGGACCCCTCCCCCCTTCATCGATCGGCGTCCTTGGGATAACCCCTCCAGGAAGTCCCATACCCAACATAGACATAAGCGGAGACCTCTGGTCCAGTTGCCCAAAAGGAAGTAGACGTCGACTAGGGCGGACCGCCTCAGTTACATTTCGTCGACCAGCCATTGGAAAAACCACAAAATAGGTAAGTGCTAGGCAAAAAAATAAATGAACAGGCAAAAAAAGCAAATAAAATAGGCTTTAGGCAATTATTGCCCACAGGCAGGCTAAAATATCCGATTTCAAAATTTGGCAATTTTAAAAATTTGCGCCAAACAATTTCGGGACTTAATGTAAAATTATTGTTAATTTTACTACGAAAAATAATTAAAAAATGTAGTAGCGATATAGAGAAACCGTAGCGGATCCCGATCGGGTTTAAAAAATTATTTTAAAAATTTGGCGGCAAAATTCGGTCCAAAATTTCAAGAAAATCCAACTTGGTTTTCGGAAATACGACCCAAAAGCCACAGCCAGAAGAAATCCAGAAAAGAAGTAACTCCCACTAGGCGATTTTGCCCCGTGTCCAAGTTACCCCCGCACCAAAGCAGCAAAACAAATCTGGCCGGAGAAAGCACCAACTTTCACCGCGTCGTTCCCCCCGGGGAAATGGACAGTACGTCCACAGGTACCGTCAGGTAATTTTCGAAGGACCAAATGGAACAGCTAGCACCGTTTTTAAAAAAGTTGTTTTTCAAAAATACTTAGCTTGGGCCAAAATACAATTTTGTATAAGTTGAGAATGCGTAAGATTTATTTATAAAGATACTAAAACGTGGTTTTTCATCAAAATGGCAAATTGTACAATATTTCATAAAATTACAATTCACTGAAAAATAGTTTATTTTTAGTACAAGGCTTTTCAGTGTTATCTCATTGCTTGAATTAACGCATCTGACTAGTTAGTGTTTTCCCTTTTCACTGAATTGGCTGCCAGTGCAACTTCACTAGCTAGTAACATTACAATAGTTATTACTATTCACTGATAAAATCATAACATTTTAAAAAATAAACAAAGGAAAAATAAGTAGCATTTCCATCTTTAAATTAAAAACAATTCAATATTATTTTATAAGTTGAAGTTATGACGGCATCAACTTTCCAACTGCACCATACCCCATGACATACCAGTTAGAAATATTGCAACACCTTGGGATTATTCTAGTCCTTTCGTTATTCTATTATTGATTATCACAATTAAGTGTTTATCACAATTACGTGCACCTACCCTAATTACACGTATTACTTTAGTTTTACGGTTCCAATGACCCTAAATTGGTGATTTTGGTGTCATGTATACTTCTCACTGAGGTTAAAATTAAGTTATAAATAATTGTATTGCACGAAAATTAAAATTATTAGTACCAACGGTCTTATATGTGAACGGTCGCTAAATGTGGTCACTGGCTGCCGTTTTTTGAACCGGTATTTGCAAAAATTTAAGTTTGTGTGCAAATAAAAGCCCATCCACTCCCCCTTTAATCGTGCAATTTGGAAGTTCCTGCTTAAAAAATTGAAAGCGTAAAAATACGACAAAGTCAAAGTTCAATTTTAACTTTTTTTGAAATTCAAAACTATATTTTTCTTTTATTTTGGTTTTGACCGAGTACTTTTTTTCGCTGAAGATATTCCCGTGTAGGCAAATTCCATAGGTATTATTTCAATACAAAGTGCACGATTTCATGCTTCGTTATTGCTGGCAAATTACATAAATCGAAATGAAAACAGTCGAAAAATGGGGTAAGGTCCTAAATGTGGTCACCCCCTGTTTCACTCATTTAAATAGATTCTGTTTGAACAATTTTATTAAGATTTTTAATGTAGTTATGTTTAGTGTTACTTACGACTGATATTGTGGGAAGCAAAATGTCATACGTAGTAGTAACCGTCCTAAATGTGATCACTTTGACTATTGCCGAACTTCAGCACTGGCTATCTTTTTCCAGTGGAAGCGTTCAGCTATGTGATACATACCAAAATGCTTCCCAGACATTTGTTATTGTTCACAAAAATTAAAAGCAGCGGTTGTCTAAAACTCCGTGAAGGATATTGATTTAAATGAAAGAAGTCACAGAAATCACGAAATTACGAATGAGCTCTAAATGTGATCACCCCTGGCCCTAAATGTGAACACGCCGAAAACCAAAAGATTTCCCTACAAATCAGGGTTGTACGTGCTATTAAATACTATTTTGCATTTTATATACAGTTTGGAAACGTTTTGATTCCACTCTTGCGACAATAAAAGTGGTTAAGCTACAAACGAAAATGTTGGTATTCGTTCCTACATTTTTGGCGATTTTCCCAAAAATGTAACAAAACATGCTTATGTTAAACAATGCGAACTACTTCCTTTACATCGGTTTTCGTTTCAATGGACTTTCCCTACATCGGTCTAATATGGTTGAACGCTCGGCATTATAATCATTGGAAACGCGCTCGTTATATCGGTTTTTCAATTCTGAAAAATATTTAAATACATAAAACTCCACCTTGTAAAAATTTTGTAAACGTAATCTCACAAAATGCAATGGGATTTGTATAATTTAGAACCCTTAATGATGTTTGAGACAGGTTTATTTTATAAACCGTTGCCCAAAAGACTTTCGCCCGAAACGGACAACTGGAACAGCAGGAAAATTGTCGAAGGAGCTACATAGTTACTCTCCTTTTTTGCACTAACGGTGATGATATCATAAAACGGAAACCAGTAATTATTGGAAATTCTAAAAATCCCACATGCTTCAAGGGCATTACAAAAACATACTGATTATTACTGATTACTGACTGAAACATTATTTTTATATTGCTAATCGTTGATAATACTAGTGTTAGTAAAATAAAGAATAACAAGGATGCTGTAAGAAAAAAAGTTATAAACGTCTTTTATACATATATACATATAACGCTTTTTAACCTTACTTTCGTTATACCGATTTTTGACCGTACTATCATTATAACGGGCGCTTGCTATATCGGTCCAATTTTGCATTCCCCTTGAGAAACCGGTATAACGAGATTCCTACTTGGGATTGATTGGACATCCTGAATGTTTGGACATCCTTGTTGCTTAAACATCATGATTCCTTAGATACATATCCTGATTGTTTACCCTGAGTGCTTGAACATTTTAATTGCGCGGACAACCTGATCGCTTGGACATACTGATTGATTGGACATCCAAATTGATTGGACATCCAAATTGCTTGCCCATCCAGATTGCTTGAACATCCAGATTGCTTGCACATCCAGATTGCTTGCACATGCCGATGGCTTGGGCATTCAGATTGCTTTCGCAAGCGGATTGCTTGGACATTAATATTGCTTATAAATCCAGATTGCTTAGGTACCTATTTAAATTACTGGAATAATCAGATAATGGTACAATCAGATTGCTTGGACAATAACGATTGCTTGGAATTTTTAGACATTGTAACAACTTCAAAATTCCATATGCTTGGAGAGCGTTATTGCTTATATATCTTGATTTGTTGTACTTTATGGTTGCTAGGATACCCAGATCGCAAGTCTGCCTTGTCTGTAGTAGCTTAAAGACTTCTTGCTTCTATGTACATATATTCTTTTCACAAAAAGATCTACCTAGCTTGTATGCGCTGATTGTTTAAAATTCTAGGTTTCACTGCACGTGTTGTATGAAAATCTTTATTGCTTGATTCCTTCTAAGGAGCTTTGTGCATTTGGGATACGTTTTACAATGTTGTTGAAGAGGATACTTGTCAACTTATGTAAGAAATAATCACTATGTTAAGTGGAAATTGAATATTTTCATATATTTGGCATTTCGACGTTAATTTTTAAGAAACTTGAAAGTTTTGTTTACAAAATTCGGGTTCAGATAATTGTTTTCATTAATGAGCATTTTCGGATGGTTGAAATATTTTTGAAAACTAGAATTATTCGAAAATTAAAATCATTTAGAAAATTCGTTAGCTAATTATTTAGAGTTCGAAACATTTTAGAAGTATACTATACGGTCGGTCGGTCAGCATTTGTCTGATAGAGATGGTCCATAAATGGCCATTTGACTAGCCCTCGACCTCTCCTCGCCTCAAACTAAAATTTGAGTTAGCCCTCGACCTCACCTCCATGATGGTAGGGCATATGAGGCCACTTTTCTTGCTGAGGGCACCCTTAACTTGACCGGACATTTGTAATTTTTAAAAAACTCAATTTATAAAACTCTACGGTATTGAGCGTAACTTTCATTATAAGAATTTGTTTGATTTATTTAAAATGGGCAGCGAGTGCTGCCTATGCTGCCCGCAAAGATCGGCCACAATATGAGCACAACCACAACCCTTAAAGTTACAAACCGCGACTTTAAGTTTGTTTTATTAATTTACGAGAGTTAAATGTTGGTGAGATGTGAGATTATTGTTCTTACCTTACATTATAATTTTACTTACGAACCCTTACTATACTTTTTGACTTTGTAATCTTACTTTGTAGTTAGGGTTCCCCCTTTTGGCTCCGTCCTCTGTCAGCTGTATGCAGTCTTGAATGCTAGGAATGCTGGAAGTAATCGAAATAACCTTAATAAATATTCAGTGAAGCTCCTAGGAGGGTAGCTTGATTCGAATATAGAAATAATGGTGAGCTCACCAGATTTCTTTCTACCATTCAAGTTTTGTTTCCGGTTTTGTTTTTTGCTAACAAATTAATCAACTTTAGCTAGCCCCTCTGAATCATTACCAGCGCCATTGATATCTTTTTAGTTCAGCACAATGAATTGAAAGTGTGTATTGATAAACACAATAAGTATTACTGTTATAAGCAATTTACACGAAAATGATGACAACGAAACTATGCGAGGGTAACGAAAGTTAAAAAGAAACTACAGCAAAATGCTCCAGCTATGCACGTAAGGTGGTAGGTAGTAGGTATTCCCGGTATGTTGACAGATTCTTCTGTAATTATTGATTCAACTATTCCCTACCTTTAGTTGTCACCAGACTCGATTAATTTACCCAAGTATTACTTCGGGTCGACACAATTCATAATTTTGTTAATAAAATTGAAAGTTTGTTATGGTTTGTCAAAAAGCTATTATTTACATTTTTAGTTTCTTGTTTTGGAAGTAATACATGCGTAATGCGTAAAGTAAGTACATAGGTATGCATCTTAGTAATAATTTGAGCTTGGAATGAGTCCACAAAAAGATAGTATGGAAAAGTGAATAAATTTCAGACGTGTTTTTATTAATAATAAATAATAATTATAACATAAAATACTGACTGAGAGACAACGATTACAATAACAATGATATTTAATTATCAATGAATAATGTTTGATATTAAAGACAGGAGGGAACCGCATGCATCCATCCGATCAAACAAACACACCATTATTTTTTTTATTGGCTCACTTGTGATTATTTTCATTTCTCCTCCATTTTTTTTTTTAATTTTTATCTCGCGTTTCATTTTCCTTTCTCTCGTCTTTTCTCACTCGATACTCAATACTATCATGATCATTATTTGATTACATAGTATATTTATTAAAATGTACAATATTCATACTCGTTACGACGTACTCACGTAAGTAATTACCAGTAATTGTAAATTGTATATTGTAACATAAGGAAAAAGTTTTGACGGGAGTGCTTTTTTTTCTTCTTCTTCTTCTTCATTAATTACAGTTCACAATTATCCGTATGTCATCAATGTTCCCTACATACCTACATAATAATTATAATGTTTTATATAATAATAAATGGATCCCCGTCAATGAATTTTTGATTGCATGTCACCCTCCTTCTTCATTTTTTTCTTCTTCGTCTTGTTGTAGAGTAAGTACATATACTAGTAATTCTAGTTAATGTACTGTCATAATAATTATTATTGTAGAGATATATAGTACAATTCCTAAGGACTCCTAATTAACTGTAATAATAATTTACCTTTATACATGAATATTTCATAATTTATAAATAATTAATCCTTAAGCTACTAATACATTGCAAGAACAGTACGTTACCGGTTACATACATATTTAACGTAGTTATATTGTAATCATAGTATGTAGGTATGTCATAATCCTTCTTTATAATAATAATATTGTAAAATCGATAAACATTCTTAAGATTTTTACAAACACCTGGAGACATACAGAAAATCCAAGTGTTTTTTATAGTGTCTTCTGGATTCGGTATACATGTACAGTACTTTTACGTAGAGTGTCCATGTCAATCATCATTACGAACTCATCTATAGAATATATCTCACATCCCTCATCATTGTATAGCTATAGCATTCACCACACGCTCAATTGTCTTATATAAACATTCTACATGCACATACTCAATATTACAGCATATATAGTCTATAGTGTCTACTCCTAAGTATCACTATCATGATAAAAGGTAAAAGGTAATTACAATAATAAGGGTAATAATTTACTATATATATATTTATATTAAATCCTTCATCGTACAACATTTCGATCATTACATAAAATCGATATTATGTAAAAACAAGTACAGTCGACAATGAAAAAAATTTAAAATTGGTATACATCAAGCTTTGGATTGGATTGAATGGGTTTATTTCTTTCCCTCTCTTTACTCAAAGGAAACTTTGTTCTTTAAATTATGTAATAAATATATCTATCTACGATCTAGTTTTAGGTGCAGCTGCAGAGACATTTTAAGGTAAATATACAACAATAATAATTAATAATAACCATCATCGTAGTGTATAGCTAATGAAATCACTTTATACATGTCGCCTTACTATATCTTTAAGTATCTCAAGTACGTATCAAGGTGTGTATTTTTATAATGATTTACCTATATAGTGTCTGTGCTTATACAGGCTCTGTGTGGCTCAAGTGTCCACTAGTTTAGAAATAAATGTTGTAATTGGAAATGAAGGAGCTCCCTAAGCGGTCAATAATATTTGGGCAATCTCTATAATAAATGCTCTATAGGGTTGCTTCCACTGTAAGTACGCCGTCGTTGCTCAAGTAATTATGAAGAGATTTAAAGGGATTGACGGGGGAAAAAAACCCGAAAAAAAAGGACAAGTATTTACTTACTTACAACCTATACCGACTCCAAGTCCATCTAAATAGACAAATTATACTCTTTATTACTTTTGGTTCAACTTACCATCTCACGATTTAATCTTAATTTGTTTTCAGTTACATCCTGTTTTAAAGCTCCCTGTCGACGGAAGAATTGAAAAATTAATATTGATTCTTTATAACAAACGAGTTGATAAATACCCACCCAAAAATTCCATCATTGTTTTTTAGGTAATGCTGTTAATAACATTAATGGTACAGTACGACACAATACATTCTGGGATATACACGAAAAACTTACTGTTAGTACAAATCAATGAGACATCACCACAACACGCTACAGGCTACCGTTATATACCACCAAAAGTCTAAATTGTAGTAATATTATTAATTTCCATTTAATTTAACGTAATAACGTGAATCACTTGTTTTTTAAAAATAATACTTTTTTGTTCCTTGAATAATAATCATCATCATTTGGGCCAGGATTTGTCCTTCAACGCTCTATTTACTCATTTAAAATCTCTTCATAAAAAAAATCAAAAGCAAATCATCACTTGAGCTGATAATCTCTTACCTATATTACAATCAATAATCTCTGATTCTATGTAATTTCCAATCCTTTGTTTTAATTACAATGACGACAAGACAAGAAAGCAGAACTGGTTTTTGGTGGAAATCTCTTGAAAATGTAAAATGTAAGTTGATTCTAAATTTTATCATTGTCAGCGTAAACTATGATGATCGGCTAGGGTTGTGAGCTCAGAGTTGTATGTAGTATCGTGTATCATTGGCTAGATTTGGAAGTTGATAGAATTATAAAATCTACACCTAAGGATCTACAGCTAATCATAATATGTATATTGTACATGACTGGGAATACATAGGGTGTGAAAATTAAAAGTTATGTAAGTTAAAACATTTTTAAAGCTACAGTTTATGACGAGATTTTAAAGTTGCTCAAGGTGTCTATACATATATATATATATTTCCAGTATACATACAAACAATAACAATAATATACCGGAGCCATCTTTGAAGGAGAGCGTCAGCCGTGTGTCAAAACTAAAAGTCAGTCCGGTCATATAAGAATATAATGATAACAAATTATTTATTTATGAAGGGAGATTCCTTCACTCCTCATCACTCTGCCCACCTACCTAGCGCTTGCAACAAAAAAAAAGTCTGTTTCATTTCATTTCTTTTATCCTCCATCTAACACATACTATTTAAGGACACTAACCGACTAAACCGACCCAGGTAAATGCAATACTGACAAGTGAAAATATTTCACGAAAATACTTAAAGGGATTTTGCTCAAATAAAAATAAAAGACGAATGATGGGTCAGACTAATGATTACTAACCAAGACGGAGCCATGATTTCCTTCCCTATATGATATTCTTGATATGTACATACAGGATACTGTATTATCCAATAAGGGAAAATGATTTGGTTGCGTGAATCATTTAATAATAATAGAATTTACTTGATAAAAAATTTCGAACAGTTCACAGCGGCCACACTTTTACACTCGCTAGGTGTTGAGTCAGCAGTATAAATCCTTAAAATGAAGTTAAATTCCACTCTCGTACAAGCCATACTGTTCACCACTACTACATCGCTCCCTAAAAAAAAAGGAGTAAGCCTTTAAGTGGAGACGAATTTCCCAAATTGCATATAATTTAGTAATATTGTTTGAAGTAGAGTTCATCCGAGCTTTATCTGATGCATCGTCAATTGTCTAAGGATAGGGAGAGAGATGCAAAACGTTAATGGAATTAAAGTCACAGTTACGCTTCCTACCTCCCATCCAGATTAAATTGAATGAGAAAATGAAACATAACCATGGCATTAACAGTTAAGTAAACACGTAGACTAATGGAATCCGATAGGGTTCATCTTGATGTACGTACACAGTACAGAAGACAGATTCTACGAGACATCATCTACATCGGTAGTTAGTTGCTTTCATGACTTCTTGTAAAAGCTAGTAAATCTCCATTTGGTATTTTTCAAATGAGTTGTAGTTGACACATCGAGACCGAGAAGAGAGAGAGCTCCACTCATAAATACTACACTTAGTAGCTTCCTCTCTGTGTACTCTAGCAGGAATAACGAGGATCCTGAGGATGTTTCCAAGAGTTAGACAAACAGTCATTTCATTTCTTAAACATGTTTTAATTCCAGTCAACTGGAGATTATTGCACTACTCAAAGGCATCACAGTGCACATAATATATTTTATCTTGTCCGTGTGCAGTGAAGCACTCCTCAACCTCACAATCCTGCCAATAGTTACCTTATTATACACACTTACATGCCTTAAAACCCTTGTGTGGAGCGACAGAATGGTCGTACATATACGAGTGTAGCTAACTCCCCATTGAAGTACTTACATAATGCCTACATAGCAGATAAACATCGAACACGTTCATCAAAGTTTCCATGGGCTGCACTACATAATAAGTAATCACAATAATTCTTTCAAGTCTCCTTCTTTCGACTTTTCGAAACTAGATGATGGCTCGAGAAAAAAAATTAGAGAGAGAGAGAGAGAAAGAGAATAAATGAAAAACTGAACTATCATATATACGATTATACCAAGAAATAAAAGATTCAAGTACCAACAACGAGAAAAGAAAATTAATGTGAACAAACCTAGCGTCACTAACGAAATCTTGGAAACTGTACAGAATATTAGTAGAGTACCGAGGTGTGTAGCAGCTGCCCTATAGGTGTGTTGTGTAGGTATATATCTACCTATAGGTTTATTCAGGAGTCAAAAGAATAGTGGATGGGATGGAAGGATAAAAGACAGATGTAGGTAATATAAATGAACTAGCAATCATTAATTATATACTGAAATCTGAAGGGAGAGACAATACTTTTGATAAAATGTTTAAGATGTGCCTAGCCGCCTAGCCTATAGTAGTCAATTCCGCGTCTATAACAGAGTTGTACTAAAACTTTTTGAATTTAATTACAACTCACTCCTGAACGACGAACGACTAAAGTGCCTAAGGTACACGCAACATCCTACTAATCATACATTTAACAGACCTGGAACTTTTTGGAATCAAATTGGAACACGAATGAAAACACCATTATTGGCACAACAATATGTCGTCCACTCGCTCTTTTCTTTTTCTCATTATAATTATTATGTATGTATACCTCTTTGTCAAATTGTAGAAGTTGCCAACATGGCCATGTGGCTCAGCTAACTCTCGAACCTAGGTACCTTCAATTTCATTTCCAATGCTATAAGGTAATAATTATTAATTATACTAACAATAGCCCTAATTGTAAATGAACAATACATGGAGCCGTCTGGAGAGTTGGAAAATGTAGGTGTATACAGTGAGCAAAATTTGAAGCAAAATACAGCAAATAAATCAATCAGTCAGCGATACGATTTAATTTGTAAACTTTAATATGTCAACTAAACGTCGATTTAAACTACAGACCTACATCTACAAAATTTGAATGTCAATCTGCTCAAGAAATTTACTGCTTGCAGTACATAACATATCCCTAACAAAAGTACCTACCACCTATGTATACCCACGTTTGTTGAAATCATCTCGTTCTGCACTATTTTTGATCTTTATCCCTTCCTTCCCACGGACAGCCACACGACGGACGAATCACAATAATTATGATTGGAAAAGTTAAATGACGATGAAACTAGGGTAGGTGGTGCTGGTAATTGTGATCGTCTGGATATCGGGGGTGTGATCGATTATTAGTTATTATGAACGGAACATTATTCGTGTGCTGTCCTTACTTTTCACATTACAAAAATCGATCAGATCACAATAGCCAGCGGATCCCATAATTACCAGCATCTACCCTGTAACACATGTTAGAAGAAGAACATTTTTGCCTACTTAAAAATCACATTTATACTTTACTTCCACTCACATGTCACAGCATATTCATGAAGTAAGTATTGTTTCCATGAATAATTAAACTCCATAAGAATCCTTAGTATATCTCCTGGTACGTAAGTCATAATTACAATTAATATAATAATGCAAGAAGGTACAGTTGTATTGAAAATTTCTTGGATGTGAATGTCAAAATGTAAGTAGTAGTAGCATTAGCAGCAGTCAAGAAGAAGATCTTTGCAGGCAATCCTAAAACGACAAAAATTTCCAACCCACAACAACAAACAAAACACCTACCTGATTTGAGATTTGTAATGTCTTTCAAGTACTTTGACTTTTTAAATAATTTCACAAAAAAACTATCAACCATCACACGTACACTACATTTAACGTACTCAATACAATACCTGGACAGACAAACATTTCTTTCGAAACCAAACAAACACTCTCTGTGCTACTGTCTTAATATTGTAAATTGTTTTTTTTTTTATAGTTTACAACTTATATTTTTATTGTAATTGTAAAATACAATAAAATAAATTTGTAATACACAGTTCATTTACAATATTAAGACACTCTGTCTTTCCATAGTGCATTCAATACCGGTCACCGGGTTATTATGAGCGAATTTCTTGTTACCTAATACACATACTTTTAATAGTAGGCCTAAAAAAACACATGATCTTATGTTTTTTTTAATTCTATACATTACAGATAATTCCTGGAAAGAAGTAATAATCTCACTATTTAAAGGGTGAAAGAAGCTCAAAAATACTTTTTCAAAGGGATTCAGGACTTTAAAGCTACAAGCTACACTGCATCCATTCAGCGATGATGATGATTTGAAAACAAAACGAGAACTGACAATCTGACAACAAAGAAATCCAACTCTCAAAATTCACACACAACAACAGTATATAACAGCAACACGCCTAACAGGTCACAGAGTTTCTTTATAATACAAAGAAAAATGAATACGTTCCCTAATAATCTTTGATATAAATCTCAAGTCCAAGAATTGTATGTAGTAATCATACTAAACAACTAACGATATTAAGAACTAAGGTTTAAATCGTTTTACCACAGGCAGACATTTCAATAGAAATCATATCTTGATAATAATATTATTACTCAGCAACAAAACATTGCTCGAAACTCAAATAATAATTTCCTATAAAAAAAATTCAAACTTCTACAGTACAATAAATAAAAAGTAATAATGATAATAGTAGTAGTAGTAGTAGTAGTAGTAGTAGTAATAATAATAATTACTGACCTCGGTGCTCACAAGTCACATTAAGTGTCACAACATAACAAAACGAATGAAATATCTCGACTCGATCGATGAACAAATAAAATGCATTTTGTTTTGTTTTGAGGAGGGAAAGCGATTTTGTAAAGGTCAGAGAGCGATCAAGCAATGTCCTCTGTAGTCTGCTTTTACCTTCTTTAACTCAATACAATTTTTCTTTTAAAAACTAAAAATATTTTTAAAATTAATCTATCCTAACAGAAAAAAAAATCGTTATTAAAACTTGATGTATTTTTAAGTAGTTAATTAAACCAACTACTACTCTAATTATATACTCTATTGTAAATATATTTTGTGTGTGTATATGTGATGTGTGCTGACTATTTTAAACTAGGAAGTAAAGCTATTTTCTCAAAATGCCATCATCAGTATTCAGTGAACCACAACAAAATAATCTGTCTCTGTGTCAGTAGTATATTTTAACCACTATTTACTTAGACTAATAATATTATTTACTTAATAATTACTCGTAGGATTTTTGGTCACCTGGTTCTCTCTGTTTAGTAAGAATAATATATATATGGTATATATATATATATATATATATATATATATATATATACAGTAAACATCTATTATTTTAACTAATCGTAAAATAACTTTAAAGCTATTTGTATACTTGATAGTAAATGTATGTACAATCATTTTTTAATTTACTAACTTCACTACAGTTACAGTACTGAGTTTTTTTTATAATAAGTATTCATAATTTATATCTTGTGTATTTTATAAACTTTAACCCATACAGGATCATCCTCGTATCTACTAAACATAATTAGTTATATGTACGTATAATGTAACTTCGTATATAATTATATTATATATGTAGGTAATTACATAATAATGGAAAAAAAACAAAAAAAAACAAATCGTTAGACGATTACTTAGTTTACAAATAATAATTAATACATTTTTTTAGGACAAAAGGTAACTTTTCACATTGTATACCATCGGTTCGAATAATAAATCATATATATAATTATATACGTTCTTTCTATCTCTCTATCTCTCTCTCTCTCTCTCTCTGCCTCACTACATTTCGGTCAAAGTGTGCTTTCAAGGTTGTGGAGTCATCACTATCACAAACCATGAAATCTTCTTTCTTTCTTACAAAAAAAAAGAAGAAACAAGTCTAATAAACTTAATAGTATTTTGTTTGTGTAAGTATATGTATGTATTGGTACAAGTGTAAAATGTTTTGTTGATTAGCTAGTATGGTAAATAACAGACTTACTGGAAACTACACTCATCATTTAATTGGTTACTAGAATGTATGAATTATATATTTTAAGTTATTACTACTGTTGCAGTAGTAATGTCATCATCGTACGGGTTTTTGGGTAGGCTCTTTCTTTATCTTAATCTTATACTAATTATGCAACTATGTACTTGTTAATGATGCTGTTTGCAAAATCAGAAACTGAGGTAAAGATATCTTCCACAATTTATAGGATTAGATAATTATTATTTCTCTCTTGAAAAAGTTCAAAAATGGATTAGGTGTATGTATAGTTCCTACTTGTATACAACTACCTCACCTGTATTGTACAGACAGACAGATTATTTGGTATTTACTTGTAATTTTTTTTATTGTATATAATAACTGTAATCTCTTTCTTCTTTCTTTGCTTTAAGTTAAGAGTAAAAATGAATTACTCCATCTGCAATTAGTTTAAGTTGGATTTAGATGTACCTACCTAGGTTACAGGGATGCCTGCTCACTCACGACCACGTTTTGAATCTAATAATAATAATAGTTATTTTGTTTCTTCTTTATTTTGCATATTCGTAAATATAGACAATGTACCTATTAGTTTTTGAAAAATCCGAATATATATCTGTTGTAGCATATACCTAGGTAGTAAGGTTACGTCAGGTTCTAGAGAGGGAAAAGGGGATGATCATGATACAAGGTATAGGGTTGAATTCCAATCTGTGTTTCTGGTGTAAAACGTCTCTTAAAAACCACGGATTACGGCTCACTACTATGTATACAGAGTACATATAGAAAAAGACTATACCACTAAATAAATATGTATATATATGTATATTAGTATATATAGGTAGTACTGATTACTGATGTTTAGTTCACACTCGCTTGAAGTTGTAAATATGTATATATATGTACATTGTATAAGTGTACATGAAGTATGTATGTAATTAAATTACTTTCCTAATTGTAATGAATACCTAGGTAGACGTAATGCACCTACCTACCTATGGATTAGTATTAGTTTCATGATAATGCTTCAAAACTACCTGTCTATAAAAAATGTTGCTTTTTTTTCTTCTTCTCTTCTTGTTGTATGTATAATATGGGTAAAGTCATCAATATCACAAAAATCAGATTACATGGCATTGGAAACAATGCAAAGTCATGCTCTAAAATAATGGTAGAGTTGTATGTAGTTTATATGTAGGTCTATATAATTGTATAAATTATACATCTGTAATTACATGCTATACTAAATGGGAATAATTATTATGAAGTAAGGTAGTATATATCTATACCTTCAAAATCCTAAAATCCATTCTAAATACTATCGCTGATTTCTCTCTCTTTTTCCTTTTGCTCTCTTGCGGTTCGAGATTTCGGATCATCATCAAATACCAGAACCAGAACACCAGTGTTACCTACTAATTATGTATGTATGTACCTGCTGTGGTGTACAATGTCCAAGCTGCCTTCTATAGTAGTATACATACGTATTTCTGAGAGGTTAGTAACAATAATAATAAAATTTGTGATTCTTTTTGATCTTCCTCTCGTTTCCCCCCTCAATGGATTCACTAATAGTACATTATCCGTTTGTATATTTGGGACCGATTCGACACTATTTCTTTGATCTTTCGATACAGCCATATGTATCGCACACAGTATTGCAAAACATTTTAGCGGGGCAGAATGGGAAAAAGGCTAACAGAATTAATGGAATCGGGAGAGAGGGAAGTTAATCTGATTACCTAATGTAGTGTTGTGACTGTCTGGCTGACTGACAAAAAAAAATCCATACAAAAGGAACTGAACTGCTCAACTGGCTTCGGTTTACATGCACTCTTGCTCCCATCAAAGGAAATAAAGAGAGTAAATATTATTAAAGAGAGAGAGAGAGATAGCTCACTGTGAGAAAATGTTAATAGTGTCAACTAATGTTTGTGTATGCATACAATAATATTTTTGAGGCGCAGAGTTGACTATTACAGGGAGTGTAAATACACTTAAGTACAGACACCTTCATTTCGATAATGTAATCTCTAAAGAACTCCGATTGACACGACATGACATGACACTGTATGTATGTATGAATATATATATGTACGGACCTTCTTGAGGATAGTAAAGTAGGCGAGAGAATGACTCATACAGACCACAGAGACATAGATAGACCGACAGATAGTGATTCTACAGATAAATGAGTGTGATTTTTTCTTTTTCTTTTGTACAATCCTATCAAAATCTGAAGGATGACTGATACTGATAGGAAGGATGATGGGATGAGGAGAGAGATTCCATGATTTCTTTGATTTGGATTTGGAAGTATACACATATTAGACTAAATACAAGACAGACACAGTGGACAGTGGGGTAGGGAGATAGTCAAATGGAGTTGCACAGTCCCTACCTAATAGACACTTCCCTACATACATAAATGTGTACCTACCTACCTACTTTTATTACACTCACGCACACGCACACACATACTAAATTGTATATGTTTAAGCTATATGAGTACTCGTAAGTTGTAAGTGGTTTGCGATAATATTTGTGTGTACTACTAAGTATTGTTGGAAATCAAAATAAAATATTATAGTTTAATGATACAAAAATTATTCTTGGAGGAAAGCGATGATATATAAGCGTGTGAATGGATATGAAAATTTTGTTGGGTGCGTTATATTATGTACTCTTACGATTAAAGTTTCTACCTTAAAATACCTAACATTTCTACTTAAATGTACAATCGCATTCTTCTCCCTCACTGCCTGGACACACTCCAAGCTCTGGCAGTATCTGTACGATACACTGTATGTAGTAGATACCACTTCTTCCATATTATAATGCACCTAGAGTCGAGAACGTCACGACTCATACATGTTTTGGATGAGACATAAAAATCGGACTCCTTGCTCATGATTTATCCTTGTGTCTTGTTTTTTTGTTTGTTTGTTTGTCTGTCTGTCTGTCTGCATTCTGCATGAAACGCAAAAAGTTGTTCTTTGCCAGGATTTATACAGAGCTATAGTATATATGTATATAATATGTAGTCAAAGTCCCTCTCTGCGGACTAATTTAGATTATACATACAGATACAATTAGAACTAACACTACCTAGTAGTAGTAGAGTAAAAAAAAACAATTTCGTGAAAAAAGTAGAACCCGTGTGAGTGAGTTTACTTTTTTCCCCCCATTTGCTCTCGACTCACTGAAATGCGACGATATAGGGTGATAAGTGTAAGGAGGGGGTGACATGACATGACATGACATGGTATATATGGTATGGTATTAAGTAGTAAGTGTGTCTGGAGTAGTACTGTACTATTACGTATGTATAAGTATAATATTATATATATAATGTACAAGGAGAATATTTTTTTAGGTAGTGTTTTTTTTTGTGTTTGCAACTATAGTTTTTTTTGCGTCGTACAAGATTTAAATTTTAACCAGTCTTTTTTTAAGAAAAAACGCGCGCTCAATCTGTATCATCCGTGTCACTTTTGTAATCATCCTGTTCACCAATATCAATCTCCATTTTTAATTTCGGCTCTGACTTGATACATGCGTCGTTGTTGACATCGCTGTCTTTGTCATTGTTTAGATCTTCCTTGGTCTCATCATCGCTTTTTAATTGAGCCGACCCATCATCGTCATCCGTGGTGGGCTCTGTCTTGAAGCGGCCGCCCTTCCCATGGAGCTCTAAGGGGGATGAGGGCACCACTCGCAGTGTGTCTTTTCCTAAATTGACTCCGCCGACGACGGGCCCACTCCCGCCGGTCCCGTTCCCGTTCCCACCTCCGACGCCGCCACCACCGTTTCCGGTCGCCCCGCCGCCGCCTCCTCCCGCCTTCACGTATCCCAAGGGACTCTGCAGAACACAGACGCCGTTGATGAGAACTTCCTCATCGTCGGAATCGTCGTGCCAGGAGGGGTTGAACCATTGGGGAGCCACGGGTTTTCTTCGTGAGGATCCTAAATTGCAAGCTCCACCACTCCTACCTGAAAACAAACACTCACATCTTCACTACTGCACACTTGATTAGCTCTCTAGTCAACTCCACACCGCAGCCCCAGCCACATCAACAACATCCCTACCACTCCAACTTGTCCAAAGAGGCAAATTACTATGTACACATTACACACTACCTGCCCTGCTCCCTCCATCCAACGTCCAATGGCCTGTACGAGCCGCAGTACAGACGTCGGATGGATGGAATGATGCAGGCCGTCTCCTTTACTTGACTTTCCTCTTCCAAAAACAGACTCTTTTCCCGCAGCAGAAGAGACGCAATGCTCCGACAGGAAGATTCTTTGGAATCATTCACATTTGAAGGAGTCCTTTTATGTTTCCCCCTCGGATAGCTCATACCGAAAAAATTAAAATTTAACTGATGCTGAGTGGATCTATTTCCGACTAAACAAGTTAAGGCTGGAGATCTGTGCGCATGATATGATGGTCGTCTATCAAATATACTGTCCTCACTCGCACTACGTCATATGTACTTCCTGCTCTGGACAAGTAGCTGGTGTGTGTGTGTGGGTTTGTAGAACCGTGGTTGGCTGAGGGAAAGGAGAGCCTATATGTATACCGGCTGCGTCATAAGGAGGCATACATCTCGTGCAGAGACTCTTGTGCTCATGAATGACAAAAGTGTAGCCACTTACTTTGTGGTCCTAATCCGGTAAGCTGGGAAGAAATCGCCTTTGACGGCGACTTCCGCTTCCTCCTTTGAGTTTTACTGCCCTCTGAAGCACCTGAGTCGTCACTTGCTATACTTCCCTGCATTAATTCAAATCAAACAACATCTTTGCATTAATTCCGACAAACATAATAAATTACAGATTTTATTGACATCAGCCCTATGGACGTGGGGGAACTGTCGGGAGAGGGAGCAGAAACATATCAACATATCAGTATAGGAGGAGGGCATGTGTTTTTATCGACCAGAAGGCACGAGGGACGGTCGTTGGTGCCGTAGGACGTTGGCATGAAGATACTGTATGGTAATAAATTTGATAGGGAAAATAAAAACGTGGTGTGGATTGCAGCAGACATAACTGTCTACATTTCAAATATCTTGAATAACAATCAGACATGAAATGATTACTGATAGCTGAACAAAGGGAAGGATCCATAGAGTACTGTGCATACACACACGTATGGTCCCCATACCAAGACCAAGTGACGTAAATTATATAAAAAAAGGTTCTCATGGATACATGATTGATAAAGTGAGTCTATTTATTACCTCCATATCCTCCTCCTCTTCCTCGACCTCCTCGAAAAAGTCATCGTCATTGTCCGAATGAATCCTCGATGCGGTATTACTAACTGTAAGATCAAGTCCTTCCTCCATAGCGTGCGAATTGGATGACTGCTGATTCATGAAAGGTAGCACCGGGTATTTGTCTTTGTGTAATTCCAGCAACCTCTGATGCAGTAGAAGTCGAAATTGAACGGGATCAAAGGGCTGGGATGATAATGAGGTATCTATTTATAGAAAACACATTAATTAATGCTACATTTTCTATTTGTTTTTTCACCGAGAGCCTCTCTCTCTCTCTTCATCTCTCCATCTATCTTTCCTTCCATCTAGCGTTCTTTTGTGCCCCATGTACAGCAACAGAGAGAGACGGTTCACTCCAGTGGAGGCGAAGAACATCTCTCATCTCATCTCCATACCTCACACTCCCTCTGTTTTTCATTATGCCCGTCAGAGTAATTAACATACCTTGAACCAATGGTGACGAAGTTTGTTGCTTGAGTCGCATTCTATGATTGTGAAACCAATTGGTAATTGTTCGCGATGAAAGTCCTAATTCCCTCGCCAAGAATTCTATTGCTGACACATTGGGATATGGATCCAGAGCAAAAGCTAATCTCAGGGCTTCCTTTTGTTCATCAGAGAAAAGCACCTGTGAGTTTAAAAATACATTGTTCCATTTCCATAAGAATTTCTCATCATTTCCCTCCAATTAAAATATGTACACTCCCCGCTTATATAGTCACAAATGGATCAAAGGAGTCAAAGTTCCGTCCACAAGGGAAGGAAGAAAAAAAAACGCTGTCATGTCATTTGCAAAAATAAACATTGTAATGGCAATGACAGTAATAACATCATCATCACCATCATCACGGAGGTACATAGGCCCACTTATCTGAGGAAATACATAAGGAAAAAGTTTCGCAACTGCCAAATTAATTCGATAAGTGCTTACCCTTACCCTCTGCTTTTTACTTGGCGGAGCAGCCGCACTACTCCCCGGACTAAAAGATTCATTCGGTGAGTCGTTGGAAGCATCCGAGGATCCCTGAGCACCGGAAGTGTACGCTTCAAGCGGAGATGCACTGTGCGGTAAACCCCGTTTTCGTTTATTGGCCTCCCTCCGCTCATTCTTGAGATGTTGAAGTCTCTCCACGTTCAAAGGGTCAGCCAGCCACAACTGCATTCGGATGAACGGCTCCCTCCCTTTGATCGACAGCATGTGCCAGGGCTTGGGCTTGGAGAGAAGTTCACTCACGGAACCCTGGGACAGCCCCAGAACAACCTCCCCAAAGATCTACGCAATTCAGACATACACACCGTGTCAAGTTCCCCACTCTTACACAAACCACAAGAATGACTGCACATTCCCAGCCGCAGTTCCTCACCTTTTGACCAATGTTGTTGGCGAGAAGGGCCTCCTTGATTTTGGTCGTGATGAGCTGCGTGTCCAAGTCCTGAGTGAGAGCGGCCATTTCGTAGACACTGGGCTGTTGTGGGAGACCGCTGGAGATGGGTCGTGTGAGCATCACGGGACTGGGTGTCGTGCTCCCTTGTGATGAGGATGACTTTTTGACAAGATCATGTGGCATGGGAAGATTATTTTGGATCGGCGGTGGGATTGGAGGAGGAGGTGGTGGAAGTGGTGATGTTTCAAGGCTTTTACAGATAGGAAGCTCAGCCACCTTAGCGGGTGCTTTCGAGGCTGTGGCTGGTGCTGCAACGGGAACAAATTTGTCAATTATCATACCAAAGTTCATTGCTGTGGGTGTATGTACACAGCTATACGTGACTCAATCCCAGCAGTGCAGTGCCGGCGGTGAGTTGTTGTTTCTCTCAATTTGTTTGTGTAACCCACCGCCGACGACCGCATGGAATTCCTAATCTAAATTAATACGTATGTAAGTACAATGCAGAGATGCTGCGTGACACTCGTGGAGCATAAATGAGCAGAAAATTGAATCATGAGGATGATAAAAATAATAGCGATGAAGTAAAAATAGAAAATTTGGGAATAATTACAAGGATTGCCAGCATATCCGCCAGTTCTCATGAGTTTCTCGGGTGCTATTTTATACTGGGATGCGACCAATTTGTGGACGGCATTCTCGTCCTCCAAGAACATCTTCATCCGGATAAATGGTTCTCGGCCCTTCTGTGTTAGCATATGCCATGGTTTGGGTCGAGCTAAGAGATCACTAACTGATCCCTGAGATAAACCCAGGACAGACTCTCCAAATAATCGTTGCGAGATCGAGTACTGACTCAACTGTTCCTTCACCTGTTGATTACAGAACGATCCCTTTCATAAATCATTACATTCACTTCTCCTGCCATTCCGTTACTTTGGATCTTTTTCTCCCCCTTCTTCCTTTTACCACACGTTCCCCCCAAATTGACAGGGGAGCTCAAAGGAATAGGAAGCTTCCGAGAGAAAAACATGATAATCTTCTACTGACACACGTAAGTGTATACATACTACATACATGGTCTTTGCTGTCCCACGCTCACACGCCAGCCACCAAAGACCTGTATACACTTAACACGTACGTCAGTACTTACAATGGAAGTCTGGACAAATTAATCTACACTGAACACTTACCTTCCGAACAATATCTTCTGTGTTGAGATTATTATATTGGTCAAACTGTTGCTGTGTTATAGGCGGAAGCACTGCTTTCAGCGGCCGTTGATTGGGGGACGAGACGGACGGGGCCGTGGGCTAATGAACAAGAAAAAAGTTCACCAGATTTTTTTTTTGCGGCGGAAATCATTATGTATGTGTACTACATACTAATAATAATGATGCTTATTTTGGAGAAAAAAATAGCGTTGCAAAAAAATAGTTTATAAAAAAAGGGATACCTGGGAAATGAGGGAATTGGTAATAGACGCCATCCGTTGTAGTGGTGAAGCATTTGACGAGTCATCATTTACTCCTGACGGGGGTAGAATTGAATTGAGTGGGGAAGGTGCACCGGAATTACTTTCACCTTTCGGCCTAACTAAAGAGAATGCACTTCCCACGTGTCTCATGACATCGTTGCTCTCCTCTTTATCATACTGCGGGACAGTCAGACACATACAAAAAAAATGATGATTCAAGTTAACTTAATTATTATTAATAAACTTTTCACTCTCTCCGTACAGACAATATGGAGGATGAGTGACATTTATGCAAGCATTAACAGATTTTATGAGCGTCGACTCCTCCATAAACATTTTCATGTGCACATTTATTCCTAGTCAAAAAATAACATGGGGGAAGAAGAAGAAGAAGAGAAGGAGAAAAAAAATCTCGTTTATTTGTTTTATACGACTTGTTGGCGAGAGTGACTTGTGTTCTCGAGTATTATCACTGTTCCCCTTGAAGAATTTCCCCTGGAGGTGTCTTCAGGGGGAATGCTATGGGCTATAGGGACATTATATGGGTCACAGGGAAGGCGGTGGAGGGGAAACTTACCTCTGCTCGGATGGTGTAGTGCTCACTACAACCCACCGGCACAATTGGGCGTAGATTTGGACTGGCAAATTGTGGGTACATGTGCAGATAAACATATGAATGAAGGGAAGACACAAAAGCATAGTGCCAATTACTGTAGAACTGGAAGGTAAGCAATAATAAACACGTAGCAAATGTACGGCTAGCTTTGTTTTCTCTCTCTCTCTCTCTAGGTCAACTATTTAGTGTGTTTTTTTCCTTTGTTTTACTGTCGCTATTTTCATACTTTTCTACGGACGCGACGGACCGCCGTCTTAAGAAAATCCAGTGTAGACAAAGGATGATGCAAAGTTGAGACAGAGAAACAAGCGGACACAAAAAAAACAGGGTTTCTCAAGTCAAACAAATAAAATCTCTCCGGCAGACGACTGACGCTGACGCTGAGGAAAGGAATGAGAAAGTGAGGGATGATGGAGGCTATAGTGGATTGCTAGTGATATACTGATAGACGGAAGTAGACTTACTTTATCGTCAATGTCTTTGATATCCGAGGGTGATAGTCTTTTAGGCATGGAGAGATCCTGAGCACCGCCGATTCCGTTTGGGAGCGGGACGCCGGGATGAAACATTGGTGGAGGAAAATGAGACGGCGACGAGGAAGATGAAGCTGCTAATTTGGCCAATTCCCGATGGTATGCATCCAGGGCCATCCGTATATCCTCCCTCTCTAGTAAAGAACCTCCAAACAGGTGAGGAAACAGCAAGCTAGAGGAATTAACAAGACAGAGTCAATCTTATTGTTTGCTCAGTGGTTACCCTGCGTATGCCTATTTACCTATGTACATACATACATGCAAACGGGAACACAAGCACAAAGCGTCGGTGAAGAGACAAGCGCAGCATTCTATTTATGGCTTTTTGACGTAATTAGACCCGACAATCAAATTTTTTGTGTGTTTATATATAAACGACGTTTTTTTTGTCTGCTAAGTGAAGGAACGCAATGTACATTTTTGAAAGTGTTCATACAATTTTACCTTGACAATATGTAGTATAAATGTCAGTTTCACTATCGTTGAAAAGTGTAAATAGGTACTACACATTTTTCAAAAGTGTAAATACCACTTTTACACATTTAAAAAAGTGTGAATACCACTTTTACACATTTTTTAAAAGCGTAAATAATACTTTCAACATTTCTGAAAAGTGTACATACCATTTGCACTATTTTAGAAAAAAGTAAAAGTGATGCTTACACTTTTTGTTGTACGCTATGTAAGTAGGTAGGTAGGTACACAAAAGGCTGATTGTTAACACTTGCAAAATGCTTTTAAGCTGGGCGACGAAGCCCACAATGCTGCTTCACCGACGCTCTGGAAGGATGGAGAGTAGGTACAAAAGGTGGGGGTGCATAATGTTAGCTAAATGTTGGACATGTGTGCATTGCTTAGATAAACATTTGTGTAAAGACGAGGAGCTGAGAGAAGTGAGTTAGCAAGTAATTAGGGGCCAATAAGGAGCCTCGTCTCACTCCTGTCGATATGCACCGGAGATAATGGTTAGCGATAATGCATGCTGAATGACTGCTGGAAGAAGAAAAAGAAACAGAAGAGGAAAACTCACCTCTGAAAGTGTTCGCGAGGTATTCGTGGATCTGGATCAGCTCCTTGGGGTAACCTGATACCGACAAGTTTAGCAAGCTCTTCTTGATAAATACGAGCTACTTGTTCCTGTGAGATATCATCATTCTCATATTTTCTCAACCTTCGGTCACGACTCGATGAGCCCGAAGGTGAAGGCGGACACTGGCCATTATTACTTGAGCCATTGTTGTTACTCGCTGGAGATTTGCTACCCGCATTGTCATCACACATGAAGTCCGGATTCATCCCCCCTTGATTACTCACTGAGTGGCTGTTCCGATGAAGGGCTTGATTGGCTTCCGACAGAATATGAGCTATTCGGTCCTCTGCCCCCGAGTCTTCACAACGGAATGAAGAAGACATACTTCCAGGTGTACCTTCTTTGCCTGTCAATCATTACGAGAGAGAGAGAAAAAAAATTAAGAAAAATTAATGGAGACTGAACAACAGACGTGAGGAAACGAGAAAAAGAGAAATAATAATAACGATGACGACGGAACCAATGAACGAATTTAGTAGAGCGTATCTACATACAACACTCCCTATGGCCTGCTATATGGTCAGGGCAGTAAAAACCTAATCTAATAAGTAAAGGCAAGTGGCGATGATTGTTTTTTTGGTGGACGAGTGAAATGTGTGACGCGCGGTGGTGAGGCTCAATTTTTTTTTCCTATTATTAAAGTTACCAATTTATTAGCTCTATAATGTGCCTCAGTCCTCCACCGGCATCCTATGTTATATGCTCAGAATACTATTCCCCACCACCTCCACTATGATTCCATTATTTCCATTACACGTCGTATAATACCTAAGTATTGCCGTCAGACGGAGAGTCTAAGGAGAAAATACATAAAAGTCCACACGGCAATAGTTTCCAAAAGAGAAATAATATTATGAGCAAATAGAGGGGGAAAACCACTCGTCCATGCGGAGATACAGTGGCGGCTATGTATATAAACATGGGACCCATTGGACAGGGATTTATACGTGGTAGGGATGGATGTAGCTCCCGATGCAGGTAGACTCATGTGGCGTTTGAGCGAGGAGTTGAAGTGTGTGTGTACAGTATATATATTTGTGTAGTGATGGAATGACGTTAACGGTCACACAAGAAGAAATCTGTAATAGCAATTGAATTGATAACAGTTTTTGTTGCTTGCAGAAGGTTTCGAGTTATTACACAGGATTTCCGTTCCTAAACCTAACCAAACCGATTTACCTAATCAAGATATATCCAGGAGATAATTCCAATAGAAAAAAAAACTGATTTGCAGCAAAGAGGAAATGAACCCAAACCACTTGTACCTGAGCCATTTCCACTCTCGTGAGTTCTCTCTCCCCTCTTCAGTCCAACGAGTCAAGTATATGAAGCGAAGCCCCCAGTATTTTAATTAGTGCTGATTACAAAATCTCCCCACTCAATCTCAAGATCTCTCGCCAAACTCAAATCCTATATCCAAACTCTAACTCTACTGCCTACAAACACACACACACACACCAGCTAAAAGCTCCTCTTGCTCACTTGACTTCCTCCGGACTTGGCACACACAAATACACACACACACACACGCAGACAGTTACACTCTGACAGACAGACACATAACACAGAACATTCCAAACTTGCCACTATGCATGTCTCTCCATTTCTACGCACCCCAACACAACACAGAAGAAAAACCTCGCTCCGTCCCTTCCCATTAATAACCATATAACAATCCATAACCACGGAGACTAGATATCATTGTCAATCTATACCTTGCACGCATTTACATTAAGGGTCAAAATAATTTTACATACTCGACGTCTATTTACTTTATATACTCTCTCCACTTTTATGAGATCGTTGGGGATGGCCCGTGTGAGTGGAGTAAACTACTGAAGGTGGGTAGGTGGTTGACTATGAGTACCTCATAAATACGTGAGTTGAGACTAATATTATTATGTGAGAGTCCACCTTGACTCCAGCTCCTTCCCTTCCCCCTCCCCCCAAACCTCCGCTCTCTAATATGGACGAAACAAAAGCAAAAATCCAAGAGACAAACACAAACAAATAGTCTAAATAGCTGTATGTAAACTACTGCACTATATGATTTTCTTCTTCCACGAGATCTTTCTCTCCCTTCCCCACTCACAGAGCCCATAGAGGATTATTATTACAGTGGTAATAATGGGTGATAAAAATCGGATTTGACTCTAAAAAAGTTTCACATTAGTGCTCTGCACAGCTTAGTCTTTCCCTCAGCTTGCCGTTGTTTCTGTGATCATGAAGATCTATGAGGTAGACAGATACCTATGCATAATGTGAGTACACAGATATGAGCTCATCCCATAGAGTGTCTGACTGACTGCCATGGCCATGTCATGGCGCTGCCAATAGACGAAATGAGTTTAAAAGTTTTTTTTTCTTTTTCGAGTTGAAATTTATACTTGAGCATTATAATTATTAATCTGATGATAATGTGTGTGTGTGTGTGTGCACCCAACGATATGGTCGGATGGGAAGCGCGTCGTAGTATAGTTGTCTTAAAAGGAGACTGTCGGTTCACCTTTTCCATGTAAGAGTGTAACTTACGACGCTCATAATGTCAAGTGTTATTACTATCATATGAATATTATTATGACACAATAATGGCTCTATAGTTTCTTCACATCCACCACAGCCCAGGGAATGGACGGACGAGGGAGTGAGCGGACAGAGATAGACAGATAGCATGAGATAGCTCCATGGAATCAGATCCTGAGCAGATAAAGACGGAGCTCAGATGCTGGCTGGCTGGAGAAGTGGTCAACTCCTCTCTCCGTAAACTCCATCCTTTCCCTCCACTCAAGGCAATGGGCCAGCCAAAGAGAAACAAATAGGCTTATAGACCTCATCCGCATCTTCGCCTCATCAACGAGCCAAGTCAATAAGACGAGCAACTTGGAGAGACCCATACTATGTAGTGGGCAATGGGAATAGCTAAACAGAGGAACCAAGAGCAGACTCTCAGCACAGATCAGCAGATGAGAGCAGTGCCACCAGGAGCGCGCGCAAAAGGGAAAAAAAATCCCATCATATGCTTGTATGCTGCTCAGGTAGAGAGAGAGAGAGAGAGATATTATGTGTAACTGTGGGTACGGACTGTAGATATTAGTATTTGGTTTTGGTATTTGTGAGCTCTTGGGCTGTCTTGGGATACTGCTTGTACGTGGTGGTGAGTGAGGGATATAAGGCATAAGGATGAAGGGATTTTTTTCCCTCTTTTCCCAGAGGGTTTCGGAGAATTTTTTCTTCAAGTCGTTAAGTTAGGTCATAACCATACTCTTTATGAGGATATTGTGTGTCCACCTTTAACTACCAAATTTACATTCAAAAGGGTTTGTCAAGTTGCTCAACTTATGACCAACAAGTTGAGACGAGGATGCCAATGAGAATCAAAAAGAAGCCACGTTACCATCAAAACCACCCATTTCAATAAATAACGATTATCGCATCACAATCCTTCATGTAAATTACTCTTGATTGTACAATCCTCGGCCGTTGTGTATGTGTGTGCACTCTGCAGACGGCCTACAATGTCTGTGCATGGAAACTAATGAAGAGCCGAGTGGACGCTGGCACTCGTCTCAACGCTGTGGAGCTTCCCTATGGCTAGGTGTGCTATTAAGGTCCTGGTCCGTATAGTCCGTATGCCTTAGTTGACTGGATGGAGTGCAGTGGAAGTGTAATAGACGTCATTCACTCTCCTTCCCATGGCATACCTTCATGTTCCCAACTTCATCCCCATTACATCCATTTATTTATATATAATAAAAATAAAAATAAAAATAATAATCCGTCTCTCCATTTCGTTTCATTTCTCGCTCTTCATCCCATGGAATGGAAGGATGATGACTTCCACTCAATGCTCTCAGATCCTAATGAGCCGCCTCCTCTATGATCCATTCATATCATCCTAATGCTCCCATCTTTCTCTCAGATACACAGATTACAGCCAGACAACCATAAAGGAGTAATTCCCGAAAAGAGTTAGCGTCACTACTTGAAGAAATACAAGCGATTATACAAAGATCCTCTTCCACATCCACATTAACATCCTCCAACTCATCCCGTCTAATCCCTCCATCCTCATCCGATATTATAAATAAATACTAAATACGACCATTTCTCCACACAACAGTCTCACAGAACTCAGAGCCATCCAATCCAACTTTCATTTCATATTCATTCTCTCTCTCTCTCCATCTCTCTCCGCATCCAGAGACCAACTCCACTCCACTGCACTGCCACATAGCCATATCTATTAAATAACTCCACGAAGCCTCTCACTCCCAACCAACAACCAACGGAGCATCGACTTCGTCATCTTCTCCTCACACCACTGCACTCCATAATCGCTTACGTAGTTTCTTCATCTTCATCTCCTCCGTCTTGATTCTTATCCTCAGCCGCCTTCCCAATCCCAACATTTACCAATTACAAAATTTTCAATCCGCAAAATTGTCAATTCTCCTCCTATCTTTGAAGAGCACACCACACATCACAGGCCCAAAGTACACCAAAGAGAACTCAACCAAACCACACCACGCCACTCCACCAAACGAAGGAACGAACGACACGACAGACGGAAACAATTTTTTTCCCTTCTTTCCCTTCTTTCGTCTTCTTCTTCTCTCCCTTCTTTTCCTTTGATTGATTCTTTCAGCCTGTTTTGGGATCTCTTTGACTAGTTTTATCTCCCGTAATGATATTCATACACCACCGTACACATTGCTCACTGCCAGCCTCACTTCACCACAAAAGCTCCAGACACTTACACACACATACACATACACACTCGGCAGTCTAGTATAGCATCTCCCTACTATAGGCTCATGGACAACTGGACTGGACTGGAAGGCGTGCATACTTGTATCTGTCTGCATATGTATGAGCCAGCCGAAGAAACTCACCAAATAGAGTGGAGCGTGTGTCATTTGCATGCGGACGTAGGCACTACAGCGTGTACATAGGGAATCCAAAGTATTTGTATTGGACGACGTATAGGTAACACACCCTGCTCGTCACATTCCTCCACTCACAACATACTTGCGCTTTCAATGAGCCATAAAGCTCAGCTCTGTCTAGTACATTTACATTGATTTCTATCAGATAATTCAGTCAGTCCTCTCCTACATAGGCAGAAGACGCAGGAACAAGTAAACGACAGACCAGCCCCAACAACAAAAACAACAACAACAACAACGACGACCGTCTCTCCTGTTCTGTGTCCAGTCTATATCCCTCTACAAGTCCACTCAAAGGCGAACGGGCGACAGATGGACAGCATCAGCAACAGCCAACCAACCCACGCACAACAAAATGACTTACTACTTACATCACACACACTCCAAGATACCTATAGACATATACATACATAGCATAGCCAGAGCCCACAAATCCATACATCTACAAATCTACACCTACCTGCCCATCCACATATCCATCCCCTACACCCTTTAATTGCACACAATGTCAATTCCACACTCCATGTGAAGCTCCATGTAAGTACATATGTGAGCCCTTCACTTGGGTTTGGTGCATATATAGCTATAGGTATACCTATACTTGATCCCATATCTCCATGGCTATCTCTCCCATACCAAATCCAACGAAAAAACGACAACCTGTAAAATGACTTAATGCCATATCACATATAAATGAAGAGACATCTCCTGTACACATCTAATCTACAAAGTTCAACTGATGAAACTTAAGTCAAACGGGATCCCGCACAGTCTCTCTCTCTCTATACCTATGCTTACGAGGAAGCTTACGGTGTGTTCAATTAGATAATATATTAAGACATGGTAATACATCTCGGCTATGTATGACACTGCTGATTTTGTAAATTTTGTTCACCAACTGATTTGCATCTTTAGATAGAAAAGTCAAGACGAAGTCAAATTCTGCGTCAGAGAGACAGAGACAGAGACGGCGAAGAGGCCACTGTCTCATATATGTACGTTTGGGATAGGCACCTAATCTCCTCTCGTACATGAACCAAAGAAGCACAGACACACAAAGGATGATCTCTCTCTCTCTCTCTCTCTCTCCATATCCTTCTTCTCCTACAGGTAATTATTTATTATATGTATTTTATAAAATTATCTCGAAAAGCTCACACATATATTGCATTGGGCCAAGAGATGAATGATGAACATGGACAGTTTCCCTTGGTTTGGTTCACACTTGACAAGCTAGGAAGTTGACTATATGGGATTTCTATCATTTCAACTCTTGTAGCCGTCTTGAGGAGAAATTATAATAAATGTCCCTACGTGGGTACGCAAAACGTGTACCTTCCTATGTATGTACATCCTCCATAGACCCGATTAGGAAGACAAACTTCAATTCGAGTAAGTTACCCTTTTCTGTAGTGTATTAATGTTGGCGTGGTGTGGAGTAGAACACATGCATAGGTACTTGTGTACCTACACACTTTGAACATATAAATCATACATACTAGCACAGAGCCAGAAATAAACTTTGTACAGATTGTTCAGTCGACTGCATATTTGTAATGAAATTAGACAGACAGACACAGGGAGAGAAAGAGCTCTGAGCTTGATCATTTGAGCATGCTTACAGTCTTTCTTACAGAGGCACCTACATATATACATACATCCAGGTTATGAGCAATTTAAATCAAAAAAGTCAAAGTCAAGATGTTTGGAAACAAGAATAAGAATGAGAGGACCAAGAACACTTACAGCAAATGAGCCTGTACAGATACAACTCTTTAGATTTTAACACATTGCTTAAGTGGACTTGTAATGATCCTCCATTTACCTGGTCGTGTAGGTAAAACTAGTAGGTAGGTAGGAAGATGGAGATGGATATGGAGACAAGTAAAGGTCGTTCATGGGTCTGTATTCTGTATACCTATGTATCTACCTTGGTATGTACCAAGACCAAGAGACGTGTTGTGAGTCAAGTGGACAGGGAAGCTCCAAGGAATAGATCGTCTATTGAGGAATTAATAGAGTCATGTGGGCAAGTTGTCAGTGAAGGGGATGCTCACGTTCATTGGCACACAAGACAAATTTAATGGACATTAAAACAACTTTTATTCTTTGGATTGGTGCTTGTAGACTCAAGATATGTACCTTCTATAATTATGCATGCAATCACTGTACTGTACGTCTGTCTACAAGCAAAAGCACTAGCTCGGTCGGTCTGTCTGTCTGTAAGCCTCTCTGGCTACAGAATACATATGTACGTATACAAACACAAACGTCTACACCTTCCCATATGCATATGTATGTATGTATGTAACTATACATCTAAATCTTGGGCCTGAGTCAAAGCCACCAAGTCCTTGCTTCTATTCATAATTCATCCCAAACAAAAAAAAGCATCTCCTAACAATGTTCAATAAGAGACTCTGATAATTACGAACGAATAGATTCATATCTATGGTTTGAGATGCAACAGATCAGAATAAAAGTTGTCACAATGAAACATTCTTTTTCTACAGCTGCTCGGATAGAATAGAACATGGGGAAAAACTACAAACGAAATTTAAAAAAAAAGAACTAAAACAGAGAACACTTTGAAAAAATAAATCTATCAAAAGCCTAACTAAAGAAGTGCAAAAAAAAAGAAAAAAAAAAGCGGGGAAAAAACGCAGAACAAAAAAAAATTAGGAAGGTAATGAGTACGTGTAAATGTGGAGTTGTAATGAAAGAATATTGGCAGACAAGAGACTCAAGTGGAGTGGGAAGAATGATTTGTGATGAGCAGAGTTGGAGATGATAATAGTGGAGTTGAAGTTATATCCCCACTATAGCTACATTGGTAATTCCTATACGTCAATCTATGTAAGATTGTGTACATACCTATAACGTTAACGTTGGTGCATAGGTAAAGTCGGAAGGAGTAAGAGAATGCCGAATGTTGAATGCCGGAGATAAAAAAAAAAGGAGCCGGGCTTTGAGATTTGGTAGAGAGGCAAAGACAGAAAGATATCGCTATCGCATCGTATCGTATCGTGTCGTGAAGGGGGAAAATTGGTACCGTTCAAAGGGGGGACGCTGAGGAAATCTGTTCAAGTTATACAAATACACGTTACTTGGGATTGATCACTTGGTTCGGGTGCTCCATTCAAACGGCACCAGCTCAAGGCACAAACAACTCCACACTACACATCTATACATACAAACATACCTATTTGTGTGCGTGGCTCTTCATCTCTTTGCCGGTCTGCCTGCCTCGGCTACGTAATGTACCGATAAAGTTTGTATGAAACTCCCTCCTGAACTACGTGACAGCTAAATTCATGCTGCAAAAGCATCTTCCTTCTTGCCATTGCAAAATGTTCTATCAGTACCTATATGCAGCTTTAATTTGTTTTTGTAAAAGTTACCAAAACCAAAGCCAAAACATCATTGTATTGGTTAGTACTCTTAAGCTTCTAAGTAAATTACTGTCCTATACTGCCTTGGGTAAAGGCCTAGTAATTTAAATATATTACTATATTTTTGTTTTCAAAAAGCGTAGATAGAATCCCTTGCACGTTCAAGGCCGACACATGGCTCTGTCTCTGACTGTGACTGAGCCGACTATAGCGTGTGTAGTAAAGTAACGTAAAGGCTATGATTTTGGCGTGGAAGATTTGAAATATTATTGGATCGCATTGGATTGGAATGTATTGCACTGCACTGACTGACAGAGTAGATTATGGATACGGGATGCGAATGTGACTGCCGAATGTGGAATGGAAATGAAAGTCAGTTTTTGAGCGTATAATCTTGACTGAGAGGGACTCTACGGATAGATAGATAGACTTATGTAGTGGGTATGTAGATGTACGCTAAGAGAATGGAGAAGAAGCCGAAGGAGAGGGAGGAAGACGAAGATGGCTGAAGAAAGATGAAGTAGTAAGTTAAAGTACACGTAAAGAATTTTGAAGTGGAAATTGTTTCAAATCTATAAATACATATCCATGGATGTCTATGTGAATGTGAACATCAAATAGTTATTCAACAGATTCGGAACATCTGGATAGAATAGGAAAAAAGAAATCGAAAAATAGAGTCAGAGGATAATAATTGTGGAGTGCCGACACCAGAACTACTTCAACTTGACTGTGTCGGGTTCTCTCTCACTTAATTGGCATACCAAGCCTCCTTCTTCATAGCCCTCTCTCTCTTTCTCTCTCCCTCATCTCCAAGAGACACACTCCCAGCATCTCTTTCTCTCTCCCCGTCTTCTCCTTCATCTTCAGTCCTTCTCATTCCTTTTTCTCTCTTTTACATATGTGTCAATCGACTGTAAATTTTGGCGACTGTCTCCACTAATTTGTTCCACACCAAAAATATCCGCCACCAATCACTGTATATCTCCGGCTCTCTTGGAACCCGACCAGCTCATCAAATACCTACATCTCGCTTTACACACTCACTAAATGTTCCATTAAGAAGATCCCATTCACTCACCGAACACCAAACCAAACCAAACTGAAAACCTATAAATATAGTTTGTTCACATCACAGCCCCATCACAACACATCCCGTCCTATCACATCACATCACATCACTTACTTCTCTACCCAAATCTAAAGCACACAGTCCGCGTATAGCTCATCATCCCCTTAATTCCCCGCCATACACATCCATCCAGCCCATAGAAACAATCATCAAAGACGGTAAACACACAAGTCATGATCTCCTCGAGCAGTCACTCTTCCTCTCCTCTATACATTACTTTCTACTTATCAACTCCACCAACAACAGAATTAAGATGATGTCAACAGGAAAGAACGGAGGCAGACGGAGCAGCCCAAGAATGAAAACCAAGGAGAAGTAGAAAAAAAACAAGCAGAAAGAGAAACGAGTTGAGCAATCCAATATGAAATCAACACAAACTGAAATAACAATAATTGTTATAGATGGATGGAAATAAAACTCTGAGACAATTCTCGTTTTTTTTTCTTGTTCCTTTTTTTTAAACATGGAACCATCCCGTCCCCTTGGATCCGATGAGATCTCATCCATGCCTCCACAAAACCAAAATGAATGACGACAATTATTGCTGCCGAGAAAGGAAATCTATATTTATACATGAGTACTAAACTTCTCCATCCATCTCATCATTCCCATTCAACTTCCACAACAACATCTCACAAAATAAAACCTCTTTCATTCACTCTCACCACTTACAGAATCGCACAATTGTGCACAATTCACTTCCACTACTCACACTATATGTACATGTAGCTGCAGTATATCCTCCAGATATATATACCGTTACAGTCTAAGGAGCCTCGCAAGTATAACGTTGTACAATTTGAGTTGGAAAATAGCTTTAAAAAAGTGTAGCAAACGCAATACTACCATTTTCAAACGATGCAAAAATGCATGTAAGCTTTTTGAAACAGTGCAAAACATACCTAATATTGGTTTTTCAAAAAATTCAAAACAAACCTTACACTTTGGGAAACATGGAAAAACACATGGGGGTCTTGCACATTTCTATAATATCATTTCTATGACGTCATATCTGACACGTCCCCAGTCACTAAGTCCTATATTTATCTCTACAGCCAGAGAGCTGGATCCACACTCACACTCGCTTGGAATTCAACTTCAAATCCAAATCGAATTGAATTGGAAAAATGACAATACTGATACATAGGTACTTGAGCTGGTCCTGGGACATTCGTCAAGTGTGTAATTTAAATGGAAGCTCTATCATTAGGAATTAGAAACAATTTTTCAACAAGGAAATAACAATGGTAATAAAAGTCAATTAACGTTACATCTCTGAGCAGATCAATCCATCCATGGAGGACTGGATGGATGGATGGATGGATTGACTACAAGCTGAAGCTCAAGTGAGTGAATAACAACGTGTGTGAGTGGTTTCGTCTGTGAAATGAAATAAAACTAATCGAATCGAATCCAGATCGAAAGGATGGTGAGATTGAATGAGAGACGAACGAATGGAATGCACTATATTGGTACGAGTGAGTGACTCGGACCCATCGCATACATAAACATGATCGTAGCGGTCTGATTTCTGTCCAGTCCGTGGGATCATTCCTTTAATAACATTAACACTTTGTCTGTGCAGATAAGATGAGAGAGTGTGAGCAGAGCTAATTACATTCAGTCATTCATTACAGTACATTACATTACACTGCACCGGGCTATACTAATACCTGGTTACTCGGACAAGAAAAAAAAGTGGGAGGCAAAAAAAAACTGAAATGGAAGGTGAGTAGGTGCATAAGGAGTTGGTGTGGTATCTTAATACTTATTTGTCTGCCTGTCTCGATGACTGTGCTCAGATGCTTTTAGGAGCCTTGCAAATATAACGTTATATTTTAACAAAATTTACTTTGTAAAACACATTTGTACATCGGTATTTTAGTATTTAAAAAAATTCGTGGGTATGACGTCATTTTTAAAAGCCCTTTAGTGTAAGTACGGCACCGAGTGGCAGTGAAAGGAAAAGGTTCTCAATAATTCAGATGATGGTCTGGAAATGAAATAAATGAGGGACGAGGAGGGAGAGACTGTGTCTATAGGTTAAGTCGATAGATACTCATGGATTCCTCATTGTTTTTTTTTGTGTGTCGTCTCCAAATTGAACACGCTCTTTACTACCAATAATCTATTGACAGGCGAATCAGAGGAGGCAGCAGCATGGAAAGGGTTGAGGGGAAATCACAACATCAACAACAACACAAAACAAGAAAGACAGGGCCAGCGAGAGAGTCACAACTACTACTGCATTCTAGCAACCACTTGAGTTGGTCCGCAGTCCAGAGCCACAGTCAGTCTCCGTCTGCCTGCACTCAACTCTCAGGATCCTCTCAATTCTCTCAATCCCCAAATCTACTTCACACTTGGTCTGGAAAATCACATTAGCTTCCCCATCCCATCGAGTAATATTCCCAAATTCCTATCAATAGTACTTAAGCGAGACTTTTCCAATTCGAAAACTCAAAGGAGAGATAACCCCATCCAAGACTGTGTACATAGTACATATATACATATCGTCGGTGAAGGTGCATTGTGGCGTAAGTCCAATGCTGGCTTAAAAGCATTGTGACGTATGTCCAGCCGT